>PVKE010001656.1:0-76731 GCA_004027555.1 Craseonycteris thonglongyai | reverse complement strand
TCCACCAAACCATTGAGTGTGTCCATAATGCTGGTGCCCTCTCCCACCTTCCCTCCCTCTCTCCCTCCCCCCTCCTCCCCCTCCCTCCGGCAATCACCAAGCTATTGAGTGTGTCCATAGGTCTCTGTCACACCATTCTTGAGGCTAAAGGTAGAGAAAGCCCTAGAGACAAATATTACAACCCAGATGTTTCAAGGTAGAGAGTTTCTTATACGTAATAGGTTCTTATTTGATTTATTTTATATATATTAATAAAAATTTTGCAGAGTATAAATGTTTTGTTGTATAGCAATATTATTATAAGATTTATCAAAAGGTATACCAATTTGTAGCCAAATCATACCCCTAGGGAATCTAAAATAATAATAATAAACAAAATAAAATTATGCAGATGGATTGAAGTTATATGGCTTTACCACAACCTTGGTTTCTTCTTTTATGTTATTCCTCATGGTAAAGAGCAGAATTCCTACCTAGCTGGTAACACTTGTTCCTCACTTAATTGTAGGATTTGTGATTGCTCTTGGGAACAAGTATACTACTGTGAAGTGGAAGGTATAAGTTGGAGCTAGGCAAGAGAAAAAAAATGGCTTCTTTCAGAAGTAATATATTCATGTGAATTTAAAACATCAAAAAAGGCTTACTGATGTCACCAAATAGTCTAAAGCTAAATTTCATATGCAGGTTCCTTACCAAACTATAAAAAACTTTGTAGAACTCAATTCTGTGGATAAAGGTTTTAAAACTTCTTTTAAAGCAAATGCAATGGGGTAAATAATCCACAAAATGTACTGCAGTGTTACTCATTATTGTTATTTGCTGTGATAACTTGTGTTACATTCAGTGAAGACTCAAGAGAAATGTAAGGATGTATACTTATCATAATCCATTCCCATGAGGACTTTTGGAATCTAGCATAATAGCTGTCCTTTTTTCTTCAATAGTTAGACTGAAAGAAATCTGGAAAGTGCTATACACAGGAATGTCTCTCCATCAAAGCAGGGCTTATTTCCAGCTCTGCTTAAGAGAGTTCATTGCTGTCTGTATGTGGTATTGAAGGAAGTGAGGAAAATAAACTTCCTCAATTACTACATGGCACCAATGACCTTACTTCACGGCTGAAGAAATAAATTACATTTCTTCCTCAGCATATTCACAATCTGTCCCTGACACACAGGAATATAGTTATTCAGTCACAAAAGAGCATTATTTGTTTAAGAGAAGTGAACATTTTATAGGAACACTTTCAACTTAACAGAGGAGAAAATAACTTTTAATAAAAGACCAAGCCAGTGCACCTAAGGAATGGGGGTGGGGGTGGGGTAAGGAAAACAATGAAGCATACATACTAAATAGTACAAATAAAAATAAAATGAGAAGAATATATATATATATATATATGTATATATATATATATATCCACTATAAATTTGAGTGAGCTGAATTTTGCTTTCAAAACACAAACTTTCAGATTGGGCTAAAAAAAAACATACCCCAAAACAAAATTGAACTATGTATAAAAAATCAATCAAACAAAATGACAAAGTATGAAAATAAATGGTTGGCAGATATATGTCAGGAATATCCAAAGGCAGGAGTGGCAATATTACTAACCAATGTAAGCCCAGAGTTTCAGTCAAGATGGCAGAGTAGGCAAACACTGTGCTCACCTTCTCATATGACCACAATAAAACTACAACTAAACTACAAAACAACCATCATTGAGAACCACCTGAAGTCTAGCCGAACAGAAGTCCTATAACTAAGGATATACAGAAGAAGCCACCTCCTGACTCATAGGAGGGGTGGAGACACTGGCTGGTTCCACACCTGTGTGTGGTGGTTAAAGGCTGGGAGGGATATCTTGGCTGTGGAGCAAGATATGGATAGTTCCCCTGAAGAGCAAGGGATGCCAGCCCCAAACCAGGCTCTCCAGCCCAGAATTTCAGTGCTAGGGAGAAAAGTTCCCACAACTTCTGGCTGTGAAAACCAGCAGATATTGTGGCTGAGTAGGATGGAGAACTAAGGGAATCCTAGGTGTTCCTCATATAGGGCCTGCGTATGGGCTTACTACATAACAGACTCATTCACTCTGAGCTCCAGCTTTGGGGCAGCAGTGTGAAAGGCACCAGCGATATATGAGGAGAAACTGAATTGTCTGGCTTCAGGGCTAGTACTGGAGGGGCAGCTTTTTCCCAGACAGAATTGCTAAAAGAAACCACTGTTCCTTTGTTGATCCCTCCCCACAGCCAGCATGTAGATGCAGGCAGACACCATATCTGAGTCTCCATTAACCTGGCTAACACCATTCACCCCGCCCTGGTGATTCCCTGAGACCCCACCCCACCCAACTTGTGAGCCTACCTAAGCCACATCCAATGGCTTTTTCATTCACACAGCCTGTCTTGGGCCATGATGTGGCTTTGCTAAATTCTCTCAAAGATTCACAACCCCAAAACAACCAAACAAGCAGCATATGACCTTGGTGTGCCCTGTACCTCTTGTTCAACAGCCCCAAGCCTGGCACTATCAATAGCTGGCCTCAGTTCTCAGCTTAGCCCCTCCCAGGCACCTCCAAGCCCAACACAAGTGGCAACCATCTTCATATCACTTTGTACCTTATACCAAGTGGCCCTGGGCAGGGCACAGGCTGTGGCTGACCTTGGCTTGCAATGGACCGCCTCCCAAAAGGCCCCAGAACCAACACACCTGGTGACCAGGTTCAGACCATACCAGAGAACTACCCAACCACCTCCAAAAAAGGCACACCCAAATGGCAGACTGGGCAAGCACCAGAATTCTTCTACAGTGAATCCTGCTCTGTTAGGTCAGTTCATGCACAACAACTCCCATAGTCACAGCCAGTCCTCACAACCACTCAGCCTGAAGATCAATCCCTCCCACTGACATGCAAACAGCAACCAAGCCTCAACTAAAACAGGAGGGAACACCACCCACACGAGGAACATACCTGGAGCACCCAACTCTGGTAACAGAAAGATTGCACCACTGGGTCCCACAGGTCACCTACTACATAAGGCCACTCTACCAAGATTGGGAAACATAGCAGCTCTACCTAATGTATGGCAACAAGCACAGGGAGACAGCCAAAATGGCGGAGACAAAGGAGTATGTCCCCAATGAAAGAACAGAACAAAGCTCCAGAAAAAGAACTAAACAAAATGAAAGTAGAAAAAAAAAAAAAAAAAGAACTAAACAAAACCAGATGCAGATTTAGGAACACTGTTCATAAGGATGTTAAATAGTCTGAAGGAGAATTTCAACAAAGAAATAGGAAACATAATAATAGAGATAGACAATATAAAAAAGAACCAGCCATATATTAAGAATACAGTAGAGGGAATCAACATTACATAAGAGGAAGCAGAGGATCAAATCAGCAAGTTGGAAGATAAGGTAGCAGAAAACACCTAATTAGACCAGCAAAAAGAAGAAAGAATCCCCCTCACCCCGCTTGAGGATAGTTTAAGGGGCCTTTCGGACAACATCAAGCATACCAACATTTCATCATAGGTGTACCAAAAGAAGAAACAAAAGACAAGGAATTGAGAACCTATTTGAACAAATAATGACAGAAAACATCCCTAACCTGGTGAAGAAATAGCCCAGAGAGTAGAGTCGCAAACAAGATGAACCCAAAGAGGTCCACACCAAGACACAGCATAATTAAAATGCCAAAAGTTAGACAGGAAGAGAATCCTAAAATCAGCAAGAGAAAAAGTAGTCACCTACAAGGGAGCTCCCATAAAACTGTTAGCTGATTTCTCAACAGAAATTTTGCAAGTGAAAGGGATTGGCAAGAAATATTCAAAGTGATGAAAAACAAGGACCTACACCCATGATTATTCTGTCCAGCAAAGCTATTATTTAGAATCAAAGGGCAGATAAAGAGCTTCCCAGACAAGAAAAAGCTAAAGGAATTCATCACCACCAAACCAATATTACAAGAACTGTTACAGGAACTTCTTTAAGCAAAAGAAGAAAAAGAAAAAACATTAAAAAAATATGAATAATAAAGTGGCAATAACTACATACTTATCAACAATAACTTTCAGTGTAAATAGATTAAGTGTTCCAGTCAAAAGATGTAGGGTGGCTGAATGGAAAACAAGACCCTTACATTTGCTGGCTATAAGAGACTCACTTCAAATTGATAGAGAGATTTAAAGTAAATGGATGTAAAAAGATATTTCATGGAAATGGAAAGGAAAAAAACAATCTGGGGTAGCAATACTTACACCAGATAAAATAAGCTTTAAAACAAAGGTTATATAACAAGAGACAAAGAAAGACCCAGTAATCCCACCTCTGAATATTTATCCAAAGAAACCCCAAAACACTACTTTGAAGGCAGATGTGCGTCCATATGTCCATTGAAGCATTATTTACAATAGTCAAGATATGAGGAAGCTGGGATGGCTCAGTGGGTTAAGCGCTCATTTTGCAGCCCCAGGGACCGGGGATTAAATCCCGGTCCCGGGCCATACTGACCCATGTGCTGAACTGGGGAGTGCCCCCAGTTCAGTTCTCACCAGGGCGAGACCCCAGCCCAGTTCCTGCCCTGTGCAGCCCGCACCCACCTGTGGAGTGAGGCAATGTGGAAAAACCAGTGATGTACAGCTGTGGGGACTGCTCTGGGCCCTCCCCCTTCTCTCTGTCTCTGTCTCTGTATTTCTCTCTCTCTCTGTCAAAAACAATAAAAAAAAAATAGCCAAGATATGGAGGCAGCCTAGGAGTCCATCAATAGATGAATGGATAAATAAGTGGTACCTCTACACAATGGAATATTACTCAGACAGAAAAAAGAATTAAATCTTGCCATCTGCAGCAACATGGATGGACCTACAGGGTATTATGCAGAGTGGAGTCAGACAGAGAAAGACATATGATTTCACTTACCTGTGGAATCTAGAGAACAGGATAAATGAACAAACAAAATACAGATAGGCTCATAGAGCATTTTGTTGGTTGCCAGATGGGGATGTTGGGGGAAGGGGTAAAAGGGGTAAGAGATCAAGAGGTACAAACTGGTAGTTACAAAGCAGGCATGACAATGTAGAATATACCATGGGGAATACAGTCGGTAGTATTGGAATAACTACAGTGTTAATTATATTTTCAGAGGGGAATGGATTTTGATCACTTCATAAGTTATATAAATGTTTAATAACTATGTTGTACATAATACATATATATGTCAACTGTAATTAAAAAATAAAAAATATTTTTTAATAAAGAAAAAAATAAAGACCAAAGCATTAAATTGCAACAGGAAGATGAGATGGTTAAAGGTACTGTGGCAGAAATTGCTAGATGTCTATGCAATGCTCATTCTTCTTCATCCTTGCTAACAAAACCTCAATTTAAAATGTCAAAAATAATATGTCCAGTAAAAAAAATAATTTTCCAATCCTCTTTTACAATTAGGGGTGGCCAAAAACTGTAAGCAGAGGTTAGTGATTAGAGCTTGCTGAAGTCTAATTCAGCTGGAAGCTATTCCTTTCCATCTTCCTCTTTTTCCTCCTTTCTGACTGTGATGGCTGGAGCTGCAGGAGCCATCTTGTAAGTATAACTTGGAGAATAGATACTACATTGTAAAAGTGGCAAAACAGAAAAACAAATGGAGTCTACATTCCAGGTGATCATGGAGCCACTATACCGGCTGGCCCTGATCTTCTTACCAGCAGACATCCTCTATGTTTGAGAAAAATACATTACTATCTATGTAAGCCACTATTACTTGGGTTTCATTTTCTATGCAGCCAGCTGAATTTCTTGTGGTTTAATATAAAAATGAAAAACATAGTTGTCAGCTATTATGCACAATAAAAAGCGCAAAAATAAAAAATAAATAAAAATCAGATGAAATGACAACCATAGTAGATCTTAATATAACTTTTTCAGAATTTGATAGGATATGAAGTTAGAAACAAGCAAGAATATAGAAGACTATAATAATATAACTTATAAACCTATTATATATGTGTGCATATGAGTATATGTGTGTGATTAGTATACAGTAAAAACGCACAAATTTATACTTAACATAAAGAGAATATGAAATCTTTTTATCTGTGTATGGAACATTTTTTAAAAGTCAATGATATATATACTTGGCTATAAAATATGAAGGCATATGGTGCTGTAGGGCACAGAGAAAAGGTGATGGAATCAGACAGTCTGACCTTGGGCAAGTTACTTAACCTTCCTGGGCTTTGTTCTTTTTTAGAGTAGGGATCATAGTAGTTAGCAGTATTATTTTTTATCATTGTTATTATCTCTCCCATCCTGGCGTTTTCCAGCTTGATGTCCATGTGCCTACATAAAGCTGCCAGAGCCTCATGGACCTCACTCTAGGTAGAAGTGCCAGGCCCTCCGATGGCTGTTACTATTTGACATTGGGGGGCTGAGCACCAGGAGAGAAGGTTGGCTTCAATTGAAAATAAGCACAACCCTGTGTAGCACAGAATTCAAGAGCACCAAAAGAATGTTAAATGGACGAATTGTTACTTGCAGGAAGAGAAACAGGAACGATGTTTCCAATTATTCTTCACTGCAGACAACAACTAGCTGTTTCCATTGGCTGGCACCGTTAGTTGAATGGGGAATGTTATTGAGTAAACTCTGCTGAAAAAGGATGAATGTGGGCCAGTGAATTTTTCTGACACAGTCCCAGCTTTATTTTTGCTTATTGCTGGCAAGCAACTACGAGGGACATAGGAAACAATCGACAAAAACCTTGTAATAAGGCTTAAAAGACAAGAAGTTCCTATAGCCCTCCAAATATAAACTTTCTGTACCAATAAGAATCATCTGTAACATAAGACAGCACCTGTAAATTTAGCTGCTGGTTAGGAAAAAAACCCAAAACACATATAAATCTTTTTTGAAAAAAGAAACCCACAAAATAAACCATTTTTAATATCACTTAAATTTTTTTAAATGAAGAAAAGACAGTATTTTCATAAGCAAGTACTTATTAATATATTCAAAGATGTGACTATTAAGAATACTACTAATTATGTATTTTAATAACTTATTTCATATAAGTAGATTATAAATATATAGCCTATGTTATAGATGATAAATATTCCATGTGATTATATTTTTAATAAAATTAAATTTAATAAAAATATTGGATATATTGAAAAACTTAAGTTTTATCCCTGAACTTAGTGGAAAAGCAGAAATGAACTGAGTATATAGTAAGTTCCCTGACTCATTTTAAGTCACAAACCATTGATAAACTATCTCATGTCAACTGAGAATGAACGGGGTATTTGTTCCTTTGCTTTTGAACATCTGTAAAAGCATCAGCAGAATGATACTTAGGTTTTTGCATGTTTTACCTCAAATTGATGTATAAATAGGTAAACCAAGGATAATTTTTTTTTTTTGTACAAAATATTTCCTCTCTAGGTATTCCTAATTTTTCTTAGCATTATCTTAGCATATCAGTTCTTCACCAATCCCTACTCCTTCTTGACTTTAAAAAGTTTTGTTCAATTGCAAAATCAACTCTTTTTTGTTTAGAATGACCTTGCTAACTTCTGTACTAATAAATATCCTTCCTCAGCTTTTGCTTACGTGGTCAGTCACAGAAGTGCCGTCATTTTTCCATGTGTAGGAGAACATCAAACTCAATAAATTTTTTTCCAACTATGAGGTTTCAGACTTTCTCAGATACAATTCAAACAATGTGTTGCTTCCCAAATAAAGATATATATAGGGTGATCATTTATCAGGAAGGAAGACAGGCTGTGGGGGAAGAAATAGAGAAAGGCTGAAACACAGAGGAGTAAAAGAGAGAACAGTCTTTTCCTGTCTGAATTGTACCAAAAGCTGAGATTCTATACTTTTCTGTAACTCTGTTGATTAGCACAATGCTATCAGAACTACATGATTGTTTTTAAATTCAACTTCTCAGATAGTATTAATAGTATATAGTTACTGAATTAAAGTGATCAAATCAGTGTTAAGAACTACATTAAGTGATTATTATTTTTCTGGTCTAGAAGATTTTTTTTTTTTAAGGATCTTTTTTTTTTTTTTTAATTTCAAAAATTGTCTTGCTAAAATTGGTATGAGTCTATCTAATCATGAAAGGCTCAGGATCGTCTTGTATTACTGCTTTTTCCCAACATACAGAGGTCAGATGCCTCGTGCTGCCCTGGTCTCATGATGGAAAGAGATGCCACAAAGTAATTTGAAAAGATAAAGAAGGATTAAGAAGAGCAGAGAAGGGGTGGGGGTGGTTCTGAGGCAAATGAAACATATGAATTCAGGAATCTTCCTGTCCACATAATTTGTAAAGCTTTTTATAAATCTTTCATGTCTCCTGTTACTTGTTTTCCCTTCAACAGACAGGGAAACTCAGTTTTGCCTATTAGGAATTTCCTCTGCCTCTGAAAAAACGCAGAGCTGGGTGGGTGGTGAGGAGATAGAAGGGGATTAAAAGTCTTCCAAGTCAGAAGACAGAAAGTGAAAACTGAAAACTAAATTGAATTGTCAGTTCCCTCCTCAAACATCACTTCTGGTTACAAGATAATTTGCAGAAAATGAACATCATGTTTTTATAAACCTAACACATCATCGTTCTGGGTCTCTGATGTGTCCCTCTTCAACTTTTTGGTCAATAAAGAAATTCATCTTACCCAGAATCCAATCATTTAAAATGAGTCACAAAGCATGACTCAAGATTCAACTAGCTACAGTATTTTTCCTATTAGATTTCATGTTTCCTTCAAGATTGGCTTGTAGAAGTGTTACTGCACCACTCCCAGGTAGCAATAGATTTTTGTTACACTGTATTGTATGAATATATGTGTATGTGTATGAATAATATATAATGTGTACATATACATGATGTTTGAATAGTGCTATAATTATATACACACATAAAGAAAATATTGATTTTGCCCGTTCACCTAAGGAAAGGATACATTAACTAAAACAAATGCCATAGTACAGAATACTTCTGATTTTCATTTTTTTAATTAAGTAATTTTGGAGATGCCGGGATAGTTCAGCAGCTTGAACACTTGCCTCGCAATTATGAGGTCTGGGGTTCAATTCCTGGCTCCACCCATGCAAACCCATATGCTGAACTGTGACATAACTGGTAACTGCCGAGATGGCTCAGTGGTGAAAGGTCTTATCTCCCACATGGGAGGCCCCTGGTTCAGATCTCACCCTGCGTGGCCCCACATCCACCTACCTGTATGGAATGAAACCATGCCACAACCAATGATGGACAGCTATGGAGACTGCTCTGGGCTCTCCTCCTTTTCTCTCTCTCTCTCTCTCCCTTGCTCTTGCTCGCACTTCTCTCAAATAATAAAACAAATCTTTAAAAAATAGAAGTAATTTTTTTCAGATTTTACAAATTTGACTTAGCCATGTTTCATATGCTAAGGGATCAAAATCTCCCGCATACATTTGAATTATTTATCATCGATGTCAAACATTACACAAAGATTTATGGTGAAATTAATACTGTGGATCAAGTATAAGTGGGTGTTCCCCAATTGCATTTGACAGCACTTTTATCTTTCTGTGGTTCCTGAAAAATCTTTAACAACAGGTTTGCATAAGTCAGAGCCTTCCTTGCTGCAGTTGCTAGAGGAGACATTTCCATAGGCTTTCATGGTCTGCAAGTTAGGTAGACTCAAACTCGTATTATCTGGGAAGCTGGGATGGCTCAGTGGGTTGAGCGCTCGCTTTGTAGCCCTGGAGACTGAGGATCGAATCCCGGTTCCGGCCCGTGTGGACCCATATGCTGAGCTGGGGTGTGTCCCCAGTTCAGTTCTTGCCGGGGCCTATGCGGGAGGCTCCCAGCCCAGTTCCTGCCCTGCACAGCCCTGTGCCCACCTGTGGAGTGAAACTATATGGAAAACTAATGTATCAACCATGGAGACTGCTCTGGGCCCTCCCCCTTCTCTCTGTCTCTCTCTGTCTGTCTCTATCTCTGTCAAAAAACAATAAAAATAAATCTTAAAAAAAAATTCATATGATCTGATTTTGCTGGATCTTTATGTGCGCTCACTAATAAATTAATCTTGGTGCAGCTAGATTAGTCACCCCTGAACCGAATCCTTCAGAGGGTCTCCAGTGCTTCTGGTCAAAGGGGAAAGGCTACACCCCTAGGGCTTGCATTCGCAGCCTTCGTCCACTCACCCCAATCTATATTCCTACCACATTCCCTTCTCTGCTGGTCCCACTCATCTACTCACTGTCCCCCAAACACTCCCTGTACCTTTCCACCTTTGGGCACTCACTCAAGCTGTCCTCAGCTGGAATAGCTTCTTTCTTTTGCTCTACAAACCCAAGATTACTCATTTTGTTTGTAATTTTGTATTTTTTTAAAACATTTTTTTTTAATATTTATAGAGAGTAATTATTTTATCTTCAGTGCATATTTATTTCTATTTTACTTTTGACAGATAGAGAGAGAGACAGAGACAGAGACAGCTAGAGAACCGAACTGTGGGAACTCCCCAGTTCAGCACGTGGGTCCTGCCTGGGCCGGAGCCGGGATTCGATCCTCGGTCCTCGTGGCCTCAAAGCAAGCGCTCAACCCGCTGAGCCGTCCCGGCTTTCCCCTAATTTTGTATTTTTAATAGATTTTATTTTTATTTTATTGTTTGAGAGAAGGTAAGAAAGAGAGAGAAGGGGGTGGGGGGAGGGCCCAGAGCCGTCTCCACAGTTGTACAGCATGACTTGTGACATGGTTTCATTCCACACAGGTGGATGTAGGGCACTATGGGGCAGGAATCAAACCAGGGCCCTCCGCATGGGAGGCGAGAACCTTCACCACCATCTCAGTGGTTACCAGTTGTGCTGTACTTCAGCATGTGGGGTTTGCACGGGCCAAGGCTGGGAATCAAACCCTGGACTTCACAATTGCAGGGCAAGCGCTCAACCACTGACCTATCCCAGCATCCCTATATTTTTTAATTATACAAGATAATGTTTCTTTCTTCTTTTTTTTTCTGTATAAAATAATGTATGGTTATATTCTGTTCGGAGAAAAACTCAAACAGTCTAGAGGTAGGTGTGTAGTAAAAACTGCAAGTCCCTGTGAAGTCTAGCCCTCCACTACCCCCTGCCCCATCACCTGCTGATGGCACGACCCTACTCCCATTTGCCAGGTATCCTTCCCAGTCTTTCTCCCTGCGTTTATTATACACAGTTTATCTCTGTTTTAGGTAAGTGGGGTTAAACTCCGCATATATCCTTTGTTCTGTGGCTTGGTTCCTCTTATGCGGGACCTACATTAAATTTCTTCTCTCCCTTGACACCCCATGGGTGCATCAGCACCCATGCTTCCTCCCCCATCCATCTGCCTTGAACCTCTAACTCCTGGCATCCATGGTACCTTCTTGACTTCTGATCCATCTCTTTATGGCACTGGGTTGTTTAACGTTTTTATATGTTAGTGTCTTATCACTGGGATGTGAAGTCTTTGAGGGCAGGAACTTACCTTTATCTTTTATGGGGTTAGGAACTGTATTATGCACAAAGTAGGTATTCAAAGCTATTTTATTGAGTTAGGTGAACTTCAGATTCTTTATTTCCTGATTAAGGTAGAAAAGCCCCATTTAAATAGAGAGAAAAATGAAAATGTACTATAATGAAGTACTTCAGGGTTTTTTCATAACTTTCTTAAGAATTCTTCTGGAAAGCCGGGATGGCTCAGCGGGTGAAGTGCTCACTTTGCAGCCCCAGGGATCAAGGATCGAATCTCAGCCCCAGTCCCTGGGGACCCATATGCTGAACTGGGGTGTGCTTTCCATGTGGGAGGCCCCCAGCCCAGTTCCCACCTTGCATGGCCCCCGCCCACCTGTGTGAAACGAAACTATGTCAAAAACTGATGATATGCAACTATGGAGACTGCTCTGGACCCTCTCTCTTCTCTCTCTCTCTGTCTCTGTCAAAAACAATAAAATAAATCTTAAAAAAAAAAAAAAAAGAATTCTTCCAATCTAGTCTACATGGTAGGTGAGTAGATTTCTACACATCAACTGAAAAGAGCAGCAACTTTGTGAGAAGTCACAGATCCTAGACACAACTTTTCTTTTCTGACCTCTCAGACCAAGGACAGTTCCACCCGTTCAAAGCCCTCAGAGATGAAAACATTCTTACAGAGAAGGCAAGTTTACAGTGCAGGCAGATAGATGAAGGCAAGGATTGTGAGGGAAGTAGACTATTCAAGGAAAACACACTCTTCCAGACTTGTTAGATCTAAAATCTCAACTTTCACGGAACCACTTCTCCAATGGAATTACTCACTGGCATAACAGCCACAGCAATCCAAAAAGCCTTTCACTTTTCCTTTGCACATAAAAGCTGTAAAGTCGAACTTGACATTCCTTTTAAAACACGCCATTTTCTCAGATCACAGAGAAAGTGAAAGAACCAATATAGCATAGCTTGTGTTTTAGTTTAAATGCTGTCTCTTGAACAAGTTACCTAACACGTCTACGTCTCAGTTTCTTTATCTAGCTATAAAGTGAGTATAACAATAGTGCCTGCTTTATTGGATTTTGAGCATTAAAATGAGATCATCAGTGCCATATGTAGCAAACTCTGGCTCAGCAAGTTCTCAAAAATGCTAGCTATGATGAGGATGAGCACGTTACAGCTTCTCTTATTTATGGCAGGAGCTGGAACAGTTTTCTATATGGCACTTTAGTCAAAAAAAGCAGAAAAAAAACAATGCTGTTGAGCTGTTATAATAAACATTATGAGTGATCTTAGAAAATTCTCTTTGATTCTTTCTATCTCATTACAATAAACTTGCTTAGAATCTTTACTAAACTCACTATTCCTTGAAATAAATGGGTGATTAAATGGAAAATCCCTTTTTGTTAGAGATTTCCTCTGAAATAATATTAATCATGACGATTTTACATCCCTTTTGACATCTTACATGTCTTTTACTAATAGTTTCAATTCATAAGTCCAAATAACCAATTGAAAAAAATCAATATTTAATAACTAAGGATTTTGTTTTATCAAAAACATGGCTGTTCACCCCAAAAGATGTCTTCTCAGGGAAGCCAGGATGGCTCAGTGGGTTACACACTCACTTTGTAGCCCTGGGGACCAAGGATCGAATCCTGACCCCAGCCTGTGTGGGCTGGGAGCCTTCTACATGGGAGGCATGCCCCCTCGACCTGGGGGCCGAACCAGGGGGTGAGAACCGAACTGGGGGCCCCCTGCATGGGAAGCACACTCCAGCTCAGCACATGGGTCCACATGGGCCAGGGCCGGGATTAGATTGTTGGTCCCTGGGATTGCAAAGAAAGTGCTTAACCCACTGAGCCATGCTGGCTTCCCTTGATAATTAATTCTGTTTGTTAATATACAGGCAAAGGATTTGAATTCAGAAAGATCAGGGTTCAAATTCCAATTTGTAACATCCTAGGTCAGTGAACTTGGGTAAATTGTTTAACCTATTTGAGCCTCATTTTCCTTAATGTGAACATCATGTATTTTGCTGGCTTGTAAGGATAAAATGAGGATATATAGTCAACAGATGCTTAGTAGGTAGACACTGGATTATTTCTTTTCTGTTTTTTTTAGCCACTTCAGTCTTTAACCCGTGATAATAAATAAGTACATACAAAATTATGTATATCTGACAATAATAAGGACTGGGAGAAGAGCAAAGTGGGAACCTTAAACGTCTACCAGTGAGCTAAAATAAGAAAAACTAGAAGATATGGATAAAGTGGCTTAGTCTCAGTCTATACATACAAACATTGACAAAATGCACAGGGCAAGTTGTGTTCTTTCAGCCCTCATTGTTTCATGATTGTGACCATAACCAGAACAGGACACAGCCTAGAATTATAGAGGCAAGTAGAAGAGAAGAAGTCAGGAATGAGGAGGTAGGAGAGCTGAGACTTAAGGGACTAATGAACTAGAGGGCCGGCCATGGGTGATCCTCAGTCCTAAAGGCAGGTTCTACTGGCCTGGAAACTCACACTTCCCTGATACCTGACAATGCAGTCTAGAGGGTCAGCTGAATTGTTATAGCAGGTTTTGTTTTTATTAAAAAAAAAAAAAAGATTAATGGTATATGTGATTTTTAAAACAAAATAGCCCTATGACAGAAAGGATATAACCTAAATATAGAAAATCTAAAACATTTAGAAAATATAAGCCACCTATAATCCCGTTAGCTTAATATATTTAGTATCAGTATTTGGGTTAACTTTCTCCTTAGTCTTTTTTTCGTACACATACTTAAGATAACTGAAATTTTACTGTGCATAATTGTGGATCCTGTGATTTTAGATGTAACACTCTCTCATAAGCATTTTCCCTATTGCTAACTAGCTTTTCACAACTATCCTTTTAACAGTGAATAATATATCATTAAGTAACTGAGTGGTAATTTACTTAATTTAACTATCTCCTTATAGTGTTGGATGTTTAGAATCTTTCCAATTTCTTGATATTACAAATATTGCATCAGTATACATTTTCCTGCATATTTTCTTTTCCATAGTTTAGATATTCAGAATTTTCAAAATATACAATGTCCCAGGACATCAACATTTTATGACTCTGTATTTACTGCCAAACTGCTTTTCAAAGGGATTATGTCAGTGTACAGTCCCCATAATGCCATGCAAGAGTAACAAACCTCATCGTACCCTTCAAAATACTGGATTATTACATTATTACCACATTCTTTTTTGGTGTATAAGACACCCCCATGTATAAGGCCACCCCTATTTTTTTAACCCAACATTAAGAAATCAATACATGGGTTACTCCTGTATATAAGACAACCCACAATTTTTGGTCTAACAATTTCAGACAAAAGTATTGTCTCATACACGGTAAAATACGGTAAATATTTTTTACAGCTTCAGTTTCCAGGCTGTGACATGTCAGATAGTGATCAGCGCATTGGGAAGAGGGGGTTGGAGGTTGCTGTTTTGTACAGCATAATCAGGAAAGGCCCTTCTAAAAAGGTGGCTCTCAAGTAACAGCTGAAGGAAGTGATGGAGTAAGGTAGGAGAACTGTCCGAAGAAAGAGCGTTTCAGGCAGAGAAGACACCAAGCAAGGCCCTAAGCCAGGTTCATGTTGGGCAGTCTTGGAGGAACAGTTAGGGCCAGTATGGTTCCTGTCTGTTGAGATGAGGGGGTGTGGAAGGAGATGAAATCAAAGGGAAAGTGGGCAACCAGAATATGGAAGGATTTATCAGCCATTGTAAGACTTTTTGTTTTGAGTAGGATAGGAAGGCATTGAAAGGCTTTTGGAAAGAGGAGAGTCAGGAATTGGCTTATGCTTCCTATGATTGGCCGATGTATTCAGAATAGACTACAAATGCCCCCTATCAAGCTCAGCATCTTTCCCAGCAAATCTCCTACATTCTCAGCATCTCCATTCTCTGACTCATCAATCATTTCATAGGTCTGCTCTTTAACATCGCTGCCTCCACCCCCACCCCCACCCCTACCTATAAGGTCAAAATTCCTCAGAATGAAATTCAAGCTCTACCACAATCTGATTCTAATCTAGGGGTCAAAACTTATCTCCCATTATTATTCAGAATTAACTATGCTTTCCTGTCTAACAAGTTTCTTGAACCAACTCTGAACTTTCTTACCCTACACCTTTGCTTAGATTGTCTTTCCATCCCTGCACCTTCCATTCTAGCCTCACTCAGAAGTCCTACCCATATTTCTAGGACCACCCCCAAACATCATCTTCTTTAGGAAGTCATCCCCTATCTCCCTGGTTGGAATTATGCTTATTTCCTCTGTGCTCCGTAAGTGCTACTTCATTACTCACATACACATTCTGTACAGTATTATACCATAGTTTTGTAAATGTGCTTTCTTTTCTTCTAAGTGATAATTTCCTTGAGGGGCCACAACTTATCTTACAGCACTTATTACAAGGCCTTAAACATAGTAGGTGTCCAATAAATGTTTGTGGAACTTAAATTCCCCCAAGGTCTTGTTGCTAATTCATTTTTGAAACACAACTAGAATTCAGGTCATCTGATTCCCAACTCCCATTACTTTTCCCAATGCCATTTGATCCTTGTGACTTCTTTCTATGGTTCATTGTCATCTCATCAGAAGTACATTTGAAACCACTAAGGAATTTTAAGGAAGAATGACTAAACAAAAAACAGATGCTGAAATTTATTTTCCATGTAACTCTTTAAGCCAAAGTGAAAAGACAATTTAAGGGCACTAAAATTTTGATGCTGACTTAAAAATAAAAATAAGAAAACTGGGGGGGGAGCTGGGATGGTTCAGGTGGTTAAATGCTCGCTTTGCAGCCCCAGGGACTGAGGATCGAATCCCAGCCCCAGCCCATGCGGACCCATATGCTCAACTGGTCTATGCTTCCCATGCAGGAGGCCCCCAATTCACTTCTTGCTCCCTGATTGGGCCCCTGGCTCAAGGGGGCATGCCTCCCATGCGGGAGGCCCCCAGATGAGTTCCCACCCTGTGCGGCCCCCACCCATGTGGAATGAAACCATATCAAAAACTGATGATGTACAACTATGGAGACTGCTCTAGGCCCTCCCCCTTCTCTCTGTCTCTTTATGTCTCTGTCTCTATCAAAAAATGAACAAACAAAACAAAAATAAGAAAACATGGCACATACCTGTCTAGAAGCTTTTTAGTGTACTAGAGTTTGATTTTTGAGCTATACTCAAACTTTTAGGAGTCAGGTTGCCATGTTTCTTGGTATTTTGTAAACTTGTAGTAAGCAAAAACAGAGGAAAAAGGTACGTGTGGGATTTTGCTTAGCAGCTCTCAGCAACATTTCTACCCTTTACGCATGTGAGAGGGTTGAAACATTTGAGATGCGACCCTGAGGCAAAGCATAGTTCCCAATTATCCCAATCTTCCCCATTGGGAAAAATAGCTCAAGGAACTAGTCGTGTTCTAAATTGGGCTTCCCCTTTGCTATTTGAAATTAAGTAAGTAAATTGCGCTCATGATACATGTTATACATAAGTATATGTGAGATGAGATTAAAATTAATGCATAGTATTTAAAATACAGTTAATAGCTAGCACTAATCTGCTCATGTGAGAATTCTTTGTGAGTGATGACACTAATGCCTTAGGAAAAGGAAGACATGACTGAGTTAAAACATGTATTTTGGAAAACAGCTTAAGGTAATGGGGAAAGATGGGAAAGGGAATTAGTCTCCTACACAGTGTTGCCTTCTTCTCTCCATCAAGACTTGGAAGAGGACAGCCATGCTATGTCCCATTGAGGTTTTTCACAAATTCAAATGAAAGGGGATGAAATGAAAGCCTTAGGTTTCACAGGAGGCAAAGGACAAACCTGAAGCCCAGATTCATCTCACGCTCCTCCTTCTCACTCAGTGTCACAGCAGTGGCTGGGAGACTTGGGAATCTGATGTGAATTATAACACAGGATCGTGGAAATGAAAGCAACCACTCAAATCGTTTTATTAAATTTCTGTCCTTGGCAAGTAAGCCCTCAAACCATTACAACGAGTTAGTATTTAAAAAACTTCCCCACACCACAGGCCATTTTCCCCAACTACAACCTGAATTCTACCTCACAGAATGACAGGGACAATTTTTCTTGTGCCCGCCAATGGAGACACGAACACAGCTTTAGCCATAGCTAATGATCAGAACCATGTCTGGATCACATGGGTTGTGTTTCTGGACCATGGGGAGATAGCATAGAGCAGGGGTCTCCAAACTACGGCCCGCGGGAGGCCCTCTCCGGCCCATGGAGACCTTTTTATCTGAATAAAACAATATTAACTAAATATTTAAAAACAACATCTATGTTTTGATTCTTTTTTATTTGGACCTCGAGTGTGTAGTCGGCCCCCAAACTGCTGTTTGATAGTTAATGCGGCCCGCGGGCTGAAAAGTTTGGAGACCCCTGGATAGAGTGATGGGTAAGAGCTCAGGCTTGGAGACAGATTTGTGCAGAAGCCACAGATGAATGATCATAGGCAATTGATGTAAGCTCTCTAAACCTCAATTTCCTCGCCCATAATGTGGGGATGATAATACCGTCTAGCTGATCAAATTACTGTGAAGAATAGTCTAGATTCTAGAATAAGTATTGGCCAATAGAAATATAATGCAAGCTGCAAATGCGAGTCACATATGTAATTTAAAATGTTCTGGTAGCCCCATTAGGGAAAGTGAAAAGGAACAGGTGGAATTGATTTTAGTAATATAATTTACATAACTCAACATATCCAAAACATCAGTTCAGCATGTAATAATATTAGTGACATAGTTTACATTCTCTTCTTGCTACTAAGTCTTTGAAATTCAATGTGTGTTGAAATTCAATGTGTATTCCAATATGTACATATGGTTTACCTCAAACTAACCACATTTTAAGCACATGTGGCCAGTGGCTACTGTATTGGAGAGAGCAGGTTTAGAGAAAGGCTGTGTAAAGCATTTAGCATTATCCTGGGCATGAAGTGAATGCTACAATGTTGGGGCTCCCATCATTATCATTCATATTATTTTAGAGAACTGTGTAATCTCCTCAAAGCTTTTGCTTCTCCGGACTGGCTCTGTCTAGGGTGTTCTTTGGGGTATATGGAGGGACTGTGTTGCTCAAGCGTGATCTGTCCACTTCTAGGGCAACTTCCTCATGGTCACTCTCCATGTATCTGTGGAAGGAAGGAGCCACAGAAAGTGGGATCTGCATGGAGAATATGTCCACTGAGTGCCAGTGCCCTTTAGGTACTGACACATTGAACCCCAAGAAGTAGGCACCACCACTAATCTTCTTATGTAAACAGGACCGGATCGGGCATTTGCTAAAGGAACCTCTTGGTTCTGTGTTTTTCCTCTTACAAGTAGCAAGGTGCTATGCAATACATTGTGCTCCAAAGTTTGATTTGATAAGTAAATAAGTAAAGAAAGCAAGCAAGCCTGGCCTGTTGGCATAGCTACTTTATAAGTGTTTTCTGAATAAAAATAAATCAATAATTAAAACCCTGTTTCCACATCATACCAACCCTGCCTGAACATGCTTTCCCTCTTTCTGGAACTTTGTTCCTCCGCAATAGTTTCTTCCTTCAGTACACTGTTCAAGTACAACCTCAGCACCCCTGATTATTCTCCCCCACCCCCACCTCCCCTGCTTCTTTTCTGTTTGTGGTTTTTGTGACTTTCTAATATACTAGATGACCATTTACTCATGCATCTTATTAGTGACTCATCACCTCCAATCAGGAGGCAGAGATCTTGTGACAACATGGACGGACCTTGAAAACACCTTATTAAGTGAAATACCGGTAAGTCAGACTGAAAGAATCAAGAAACATATGACCTCACTTATAGGTGGAATATAAAACTGAAAGGAACAAAGAAACAAAGACTCATGGACACAGTCAATAGTTTAGTGATTACCTGAGGGTAAGGGGGGAGGGGGGTGGGAGAGATGGGTGCGTGGGGGAGAAGGGAGGGGGAATCAAACACGGTGATGGAAAGTGAGCTGATTCTGGGTGATGAGCACATAATGCGATGTATAGACAATGTAATGTAGAATCGTACACCTGGAAACAATGTAATTGATGTCAATCAATGTCACCCCAATAAATTTAACAAACAAACAAAAGGCAGAGATCTTATCTGTCTGTTCGCTCTTGGACCCTAAGCACCTAGGACAGTGGCTGCCCCAGAGAAGGCACTTGGCTTTTTCCTGAATGAACGAATGAACCAGTTACTTCTGGGCAGTGGCACTGGGGATCGGGATGGAAGTTGGGTATACCTTTCCCCTGACTCTTTTGCACCATTTTGTAGTTCACTACGTAAGTTCTTTTTTTACAACGAGAAGCGAAAAGTAAAATACTGAAAATAAAAAGGTCTGTGGAGCTGAGGGAGAAGCTGGTAACATCACACAAAAAGACTTCGGGCATCCCTGACCCGTGGAGGATTCTAGAAGAAAGGCAGCCTTTCGACTTTACCCTGGAGGCAAAGTGGAACGACACCTCAGAAATGTCACACAGCCCTAATCTTGAAGCACAACGTGTACACAGGTTAGCAAGAAGTCTTCGTTTGCATTGTGCAATACATGCCCTGTACCTCTGGGTACAATGAGAAAATTTTTCCATGGCAAAAAGCCTACTTCCAGGCACAGTAAACAGAAGCATTTGCATAGGGCTGTTTGCCCACTTCCACCACCGCAGGCAGGTGGCCACAGTGCACGCGCTTTCTGGAGCAGGGATAGTCTGTGTCCACAACCTTCCTAGATACAAGTGGCCGTCCTCGTTCCCTAACAGGCCCTCTGAACACCTGATAAGGACTAGAGGATTCTGTATAAGAGCACTGAACTGTAAATTAACTGTTCTGTAAGCTTATCCCGACTACTGTGGGGTAAAAATCTGCTCTAAGTTGTCTCTCTATTCAATATCTCCCTTTTCTTCCCTATGCTTTACTGCCTTGCTGCTCTCTCCGAAATAGTAATGATGATGTTGATAATGATAATGATGATGACAACGATAGTTGAAGGCAGCCGTTATCATTTACCGAATATTTACTGTTCCAGGTATTCTACTAAAAATGGATATGATTTATCATATTTAATGCTCCAATAATCTAAGGAGGTAGATATTATCATAACCCCATTACAGTTAGCAAATAGCAGGAGAGGGGTTTAGAAGAATTGTCTCTCAATCTTTTTGCTCTAAGAAATTCCATCATAATACAGTCAAATGAATGAATTTCTAAGGTGGAAACTTTGACCATGTAGGAAGAGAGCTGGGGAGAGTCAAATAATCAAAGCAACCCTTGGTAGCAATGAAATCGACCATCGAGGCTTGAAACTTTAAAACAAACCACCGGGTCCATGACTGACTGCCTAGGTGCAATCCTGATACGAGATTACTTGGGGCAAATCCCAAAACCTCGCAGTGCTTCAGATTATTGTTAGAATTCAATGAGATAATGCCAATCAAGTGTGTGTGTGTATGTGTGATTCAGATGCTATATATTTTTATTGCTATAAATCTCTACTATTCAAATAATTTATTCCTAGCTTCCCTATAACAAAAGTGCTCTTTTACCTGATTTTATAATGTAGTTGTCGATCTATTTTCTAAATTTTTTTTTATCGAAAAGGTAGAATAACCATAGAATTTCAAAGGTAAACACCCCAAATCCCATTTCCCTAACACAACAATTATTTTTATTTTTGCATATTGTCTTCAAGTTTTGCCAACTCTGAGAAGCTATATGGAGAGGACGCTGTTCTAAATCATTTTGGCTTTGTATCTCAGTCTGTCATAAATTAACTATGTGACCACAGGGAAGTTATATAACTGTCCTATGCCTTAATTTCCAAAAGGATAAAATAAAGAGGCTAGATTAGAAGATCTTTATGATCCCTCTGGTCCTAAAGGCCCGTAATTTTTGTGTATAATCTACCTTTTTTACACGTTTGGTTTTCATATAGAGTTATATGTATAGATATATACAAGGGCTGTCCAGAAAAAAAATCCAGCCATTGTCAATATAATGAGAAGGATTACATGGCAGGATACTTTCTGGACAACCCTTGTAATTGAGTATAAATAACATACATGTAAGAAATGTTTGCAAGTTAGTTACCTTTCTAAATTATGTCTGGGAAATAAAGTTTCACATATAATGAGTTCTGCAAAGGTTATAATGAAAAAAACAAAACAAAACAAAAACCCCAGGAATTTTAAAAGTATTAATAGCTACCAAATTAACAACAACAAAAAAACTATAAAACTTAAAATCTTAATACATTCATGATATACATGTGTACAACTAAAGTACTAGCAATTCCACACATTACTTATAAATAACACATTTAGTTTGACAGGCCTAATCTTTTTGTTGATATACAGTTGTTAATTCTCAATGTAAATAAAAAAATGTTACATCAATGTAGTTTTTCCATGTGGTAGTCTTAATTTTTAAAGCTTCTCCACAAGAAAACCAGGGAGGGAAAAAACAAAGGGGAAAAACAGGAGTGACTCTACCTGCTTGAGATCACATTGGCAGTAACACGTCAATGAAAATATCTAAAACGTCTATAACTGTTAATGTGTTGAAACAGTCACATTCCTGCACTGTTGCTTGATGTGTAACCTGCTCTAACCTTTCTAGAGGCGATATGACAATACAAAGCAAGAGCTTAAAAATGTTCCTGCCCCCTGGCCGGGTAATTCCACTTACAGGAATTTGTACTGAAGACAAATAAGTATGCAAGTGCTTTGTTGCAGTATTACATAAAACTGTAAAGAATTGGATATAACTTAAATATGCAGAAATAGAAGAATGGCTAAGTAACTGATGTTGCACATACATTAAATCTATGTATATATGAATATATATACATTTATGATATATATGTACATGCGTAGACATTTTTCCTGCCACAGTCAGATCATTTGATGGATACCAATGGTGCTTATTGCTACTGGCTTAGTCACTGTTTCAGGGTCTTTTTAGTGAACAGAGGAGCTAGAAATACATTTATAAACAAACGTATGCATCATAAGTTTATAACACTGAGTCAAATTAAGAATTACAGGGTTTTTACCTAACCTCTCCTTCTTTTCATCTATATTTCTTTCCTCCTAGGCTGAGAATCCTGATTCTCAAGGATACCAGGCACGATAGAATTAGAATATCCTATAACTAATACTCACTTGTCCCTTATTTCCCAGAATAGCAAGATCAATATTGTCATCACCAATCTGGTGGCCAAAAACTGTTCTTCAATGTCTTTGCAGTTCTTTTTGTCTTTAGGATATACCCACTAGGGATATGTAGTCAAATTACTGTGTCTTCAAATTGTTTAAAATAATTCTCTGTGTACTACCAACTAGATACACAATTAGGCATTTTATAAATATTAGAAATTGTGTTTTTAAAAATTATTATTTTTATAATTATGTAAAATATTTACATGAGTCTAAAGTTAAATCTATAAAACAAGGTAAATTCAAAGAAGTCTAGTTTCTATCACAATCCCTTACACTTCATTCCTTTGCTCTTCTTCTAGGTAACTATTATTTTTGTGATGTTTATCCTTCCCTTGTTTGTTCTTTAATATAAGCAAATAGATATACACACATATGTGTGTTTATATATGTATATATGGGTGTGTATATAAAGATATCTAAGTATATATTTATATTTATTGTTACTTAAATGGTAGCATCCTAGACTCACTTTTCTACCTTTTGTTTTTTTACTTACAATATATTCTGGAGATAAACACATATAAGTATGTTTAAAGATTCCTAATTCCATTTTGTCACTGCACAGAACTCTGCTGTACCACACTTGGTTCAACCAATCCTCTATTAATAGATATGTGGGTTGTTTTCAGTCTTTTGCTTTTATAGTTTCTGTCCTATGGCTTTGTATTATATTTATATACTTAAGTCTTAAATATTATTAATATTCACTTAACTAAAATGGGTATTTTGGTGTGTGTGTGTGTGTGTGTGTGTGTAAACACCCACCATAAGGAAATACAACAAAACATCAATGATGATTGATTATCTCTGGATAATAGAATTATGGGTGATTTTGTGATTTTTTTATTTTCTTGTTTTTATTTTACTGTTTACTCTTTATTGTTATACTGCATATATAGCAGGGCTGTCCAGAAAAAAATCCAGCCACAAATGCCTGTATTTTTCATATTACATGGCTAGATACTTTCTGGATAGCCTTCATATTCTTTATAATCAGGAGAAATTTATGTAAAAGAAAAAAACTTCTTAGGTGTTTAACAATACCAGCTTCACAATTCAACTAGAATTAATTTCTGACTCAGTAACTAAAATAACTGTATACTTTTAAACATAATTGAGGAAGGCAAATTATTTAATATTTAGTTATACTTCATCTTGAGCAGGTATAGATAATATTTCATAAAAATATAACTCTAGAGTAAAGTTTGAGGTTTGGAAATTCTGTCCTTTAGTGTAATAGGATAATCTTAAAATTGTAGCTTTGGAGTAAACAGTTAATTTTTTCCCCTCCTTCTTACATAACACAAAAACAACTGATCCCGTTTGGCACAAATTTTCTCCTTCAGAGTCACAGTTGTGCTGAAATTCAGCATCTCGGGTTTCAGTCAAATAACCTGCAGATGAGAATAGTTTTCTTAACACAATTTTCTTGTAATTTTACTACAGTGTTAGTTCCTGGCAACTTGGGAGAGTTCTTTCTTCATAGTTAAGTGGGTCGGATGAATGCTTCTGTCTCCTACTTTGCAATATGCAGAGAGAACACGCAGTTTAAATCACTCCTTTTGTATTGCTGAAATAAAGGCCAGGCCATGACAGTAGATGCAATTAAAGAAACGGATAGTTAATGGCTATTTTTAGTATATTAATAGTTAATAGGCAGTACTGCAGGGCTTGTCATTCAATTATGAGAAAATTAGTCCTTAAAGATCAGTAAAAGTTTGAAAAACCAACTTATAAAAATAAGTATGTTTTATAATTATATCATCATCTGAATCTTATACAATCAGATAACGGTCCCTTTTTCATTTATTTTGAAAAAAAGACATTTCATTTATCTAATTTTCCTTCTTCCATTTCTTCATATGTAATTTCTCCTAAAGAAATCATAGTCAGCTCTTGTTATGAAATATATTAACAGATTATCATTAAAGTAACATCTTGTTCTGAATGTAGACTTTAAAGTAAAGTTATTGATAGATGTGCTTATTCATTTGGAAGTGAAATTCTTTTATTTAAAAAAATGTCTAGAGGCAGATAATGTCAATTTGGACCCATTTGATTATTTGAGGTCCCATGGATTACTATATACTCCACATAAATTCCATCTGTACTTGCAACTATGTGGTATGCTTTGTGCTAAGTAGTTTTATAAACAACCACAACTATTTATTACAATAACCCTGTGAAATAGTTATTTTGGAGAGAGGTTAAGTTGCCTGCTCAAAGCCACACCGTAATCTACTTGATTGCAAATCTTGTGTTAGCCAGTTTAGGTTTATGAACATTAACACCGGAGAGCATTTGTAGCAGTCCTTGGTGCTTAGCAAGCCTTGCGCTAAAAAGAATGTTAAGTCAGTTCAAAGGCTAATATTTATCTGTCTCATTGTGAAAACAGGGTTCTCTACCGCACCTGGACAGTGGAAGATGTACGGCAGGTACCGTGTGCTTCATATCTCAGCAAAGATGGTGCCAGGTAAGACAGAGCATCTCTCATGAAGAAACCAATCAAGAGGCATCAAGAAGTGACAGAGCAATCTATTCACAGCAGCAAAGCAGGGCTTGCTTTCTGCCTTGACCTTTTAACAAATATAAGAAGGTTCTGACATCTATAAACCTGGGAATAAAGAGTGTTTTGATTTGGGACTAGCAAACTAAAGGCCAACCTGAGAGAGAGTTGATTCTTGACCTATTTCCAAAACGGGTCACTTGTGTCATCCCACTAGACTCCAAGCTAAGATTTAAAAACCACAACTTTAGAAAATTGTATGTTGGAAATATTGAGAGTTCTAATTAGACGTACATCCCAAATGCCAGTAGAGTCCACTCTATTCTTTTACTCATAACTTCATGAAAAACTGTTTGGCATGTGTTGTTTTTTTGTGTGTGTTTCTTTAAAGCAATTTACCTTCAGGCTGAGTTAAAGAATGGAATATGTGAGAAAAGAATTTTGAGCTTTTGTTAACTTGGTGCAGAAAAGGAAAAATATGTTTATAAGAATTTGGCTGCTTAGTAACTCAAAAATAATTGATCTTAGAAACTTGAAATTTTACATGTTAAATGCTAAGCCCAGTTATAAATTTGAAACATAATTTCCCAGAGCATACCCTTGTTCTAGCTTCTAAGGCTACAGAATCATCCTGATGGTCATCAACTGGGCATCAAATTATTAACCATTTCTGTAAGTTTGTGCTAGATGTTACTACCAAGAATATTTTATTTGTGAAGAAATAAATACAGTTACACAATACCTTGGAAGTAGACTTGAACTAAAGGATCTTAAAAATAAATAGAAACAACAAAAATAAAACATGACTAACTCTCCTGCCACCATCAAAATAAATGTTTCCAAGGACCTGAAGCCAAGAAAACAGAAATCCATAAACACAAAGGCCAAGATTATCAGTTGAATCTACTAGGTCTCCATACATGACAAAACAAAATTCTAAAAACCAAACAAATCCAAAAAAACCCCATCTGCTTTGAAGGAAAGAATGCCGAAGAACATTGACCTTTTCTGCCTCTCCTCCTACCACAGAAATCCCAGCTTGCAGCTGATTTTAAAATTGCCAAATCTCCAAAAATTATGGGAGATGGATGTTTTAAAAATGCAGTAGTTTCGATTACATAGGTCATGTCCACATTAGCCGAAGTCGTAGCTACTGAGAGAAGAGTAATCTACTTCCTTCATTTTAGTAACCAGTTTTTTCTCAGATTTGCCAGAGAGCCAACTCAACTTAACTATTAAAGCCCAATAATATTAGAATGAACTATTTTTCAACCCAAGAATTTTTATTATGGAGAGACACCTGGGACACTGTAAGCAATTATGTGCTTCATCTCTCCTTTTCTGTATTTCAGTTCTTGTTTCTGTAGAAGGTATCGAATTTAACTTGTCTCATTCTCAGTGTTGTACATCATGTCTTCTTTTAGAAATATTTCAACTAGATTTTAAAAGGCTGCAGGGTAAGCATTGGTGGCTAGTTCCCATGAGTAACAAATATAGACCCTAGAGCCTAGACTGCTGACCCAGAGAACAACAGGCCAAATGCTGGCTGCCTCGCATACTCAACTAATACATAGTCTAGATTTACCATATCTTTTCTCAAAGCACTTGCATGGATGCCCGGCCTATACAGCCTCTCCTTGTATCCGTGCACACACACCATTCCTTTTCATTTGGATACAATATTGCTAAAGAGCAAGGTCACTTGAAAGGAAGCTGAACTTGGAGTCAAAGTCCAAGTGTGAGCTTTATCTCTGCCAGGCACCAGTTAAAGGCAGTTTATAATTTAATACTGCCGTGGGTAAGCGTGTGCCTGCTAAAGCCAGAACGCGTAGGGGCAAATCCTGGTCTTGCCACTTCCAGCTATGTGATTCTAGGCAAGTTAGTTCAATCTTGTGCCTTGGTTTTCTCATTTGTAGAATGGTGATGTCAATAATGACCTCATAGAATTGTTGTGAAGATTAACTATCCTAGTGGGGCTTAGAACAGAGCTTCAGGTATCCTAAGCACTCAGTAAATGTCAGCAATTATTATTACTAGTTGCATGACCTTGGGGAACTCACCTAACCTCTACAAGACTCTATTTCCTCTTCTGTACCAAAAGGGGATCACAGCCTCACATGGTCTTTATTAAGGCCAATTATACTCATACAACATATGTGGCTGTCACTTTAAAAACATAATCAAGTATTAGACAATTCCTTCAATCAACTAGAATTAGTGCCTTTCTGGTCTGTGTGTTGCTAATACTTAAAATGCATATGTACACATGTAGCACACACACACACCTGCTGTAGCACTTGTTCCACTGTATCCTCAGAATCTGCTTACGTGTCCAGCTCCTCCACTAACAGTGCATCCTCTGACTCACCTCTGCGCCCTCAGCACATTGGACACACCTGGCACAGGACAGGTCCTCAATAAATATTTGTTTGAATGAATATGGTCCAAACGACTGAGCAGGAATTCTCAAGGCCATTACCAAGAATGATGGATTATCACTTTCCACCAAGTATCCTCAGTAGACCACCAAGAAATGTGCTTGTTTTTCCTCAGGCACAAAATATTGAGATTCTGTCATTTCAAATGCAGTGTGTGTGGTTGCTTCCACTCATTCTTTTCACTTAATAAATAATTATTGATCACGTATTGTGTGCCAGGTCCTATGCTGGACTCCATATATTGTACCACAAATGGCAGATGCCCAGGCTAATTTAGTAATAATTCCTACCTACTATATTGGAAGAACCCATTTGCTATAGAATCATTTATAACTGGAGATAATAAGCTTTTAGGTTTGATTGCGTCATTAGAGTGACAGAATCTCAGGGTGGGGACAAAATGGTTTGCTAGAAGTAGGAGCCCTGATACCGGTAGAATAATAAATAAAGTCAGGGATCTCACTAAGTCCAAATCCTTGTTCTGCTTTGTACATGGTGCGAGACCATGGGCAAGTTACTTAGCCCCTGTGAACTTCACTTTTCTCATCTGTAAGACGGAGCTAGTAGAATTGATGCAAGTATTAAGAATGACAATCCCCATTAATCACTTTCTGTGGTTCTTGCCATATAGTAAGCACTCACATGTGTTTACCATTGTGATTAACCTAATCCTTCACCCAAGTGTTTGAATTTCCATTAGAAATACATGCCGCAAATGAGGCATGACCGCCTAGCTTCTGCTTGAATACCACCAGGGGCAGGGAACTTATCATCTCCAGCAGTTGTCCACTTGACTGCTAATTGCTGATGAATTCTAGTAGGTTGTAATATCTGTGCTTACATCTTTCACTCACGGATCCTTGATCTGTGGCTTGGGATTGATTACCTGGAAGAAATCTAGTCTCTCCTCTGCAGGATAGCCTGTTTAAGTTTGGAAGGTAGCTACAAATTCTTATCACTCTCCTCCTCACACACCCACACACAATCTTAGATCCTTTAATCACTTCTGATATGACCCTGCTTACCAGATCCCTTATTATCTCTTTTACTCTTTTGAATAATCTTTTGTTTATCAATGATTCTCCCAAAGGCTGAAGATCAGAATTCATAAGGCAGAACAAATGTGGCCTGCTCACCAGTGAGTACTAGAGAACTACTTCCCCACTTGAATGTTATTTCTAGTAATACAACAAAAGATGGATTTTTTTTTTTTTTTTTTGGAGGGGGGTGATGTTGTATCACATTGTGTTGATTCGTCATCTACTCACAACCAACAGGAGACTAAATCTTCCTATGTGAGCAATTGTTGGCTATCTCGTTCTCAACCTGTACTTGTACAACTGAACCTTGGGATCTTTGAGTACTTTTTATTTGTTCCCATTCAACTTTATATTGTTAGATGTGATTCATTGTTACACTTTATCAGGATTTGTGGGGATGGGAGATCCTGATTATATCATCCAAAGGGTAACTTATTTGTACCCTTTCTAGTTGTGTGTCATCTCTAGATTTGTTCAGCATGCCACCAATATTATCATCTTAGTCTAAGGTGACCAGATTGTAACATTGGTAAAGCGGGACACCGTTGACCAGGGGCGAGAGGGTTCTTGATTAAAAATTTGGTCTATCTCCTGCCATTCCCTAGCTTGTCGTGCATTCTTTCCAAAAATTGGGACTTTTTAGAAATGCCGTGGGACGCGGGACAAATTGTTAAAAATCAGGACTGTCCCGCCAAAAGCGGGACGTCTGGTCACCTTATCTTAGTCATCAATTAAGGGGGACAAGGCTGCAAACCAGCCTTGCATTAGATCCCGAGAGACTGGGATGTGCATCAGTATATTAAAAATTTCTTAAAGGACATCATTTACGAATATTCTATCAGCCAAGCACTCAGAATAGTAACTACATGGTAGGCACTCAACACAAATATATCTATTACATGCCAGTATATTCCAAGTGCTGAGCATGAAGTGGTGAACAAAACAAAATCCCTGCCCTCATGAAGCGTACATTCTTTTAGCAAAGGAGATTAAAACAAACAAATGAAAAGGTAAATAATGCTAAGTTGTTTTTTTTTAACTAAAGCAAGTGAGGGGCTACAGAAGGTTGACTGCAGGGATGGACTGAGGAACTGTCTCTGGGAAGTGAGGCTCATGCAGAGTTGTTCTGGAGTTGGACTGCATTGCCCATGCGCTGTATTCGCAGTGTGCAGCCAGCCCAAACGATGTACCAGACGGAGTGGGCAGTGAGTCTTTCTGACTCCTCAAAACTCCCTTTTCTCTATGCGGAGCCATATTAGGGGGAAGGAAATAAAATGACAGAACAATGCTGAAGAATTTAAATAGTCATGAAACAAAAAAGAAAAATCAAAAGGACATAGTGCCTCAAGAGACTTTATAACACCTCTTCATACGCATAGAACATTCAAACACAGTGAGACCAGCCAGACTAACAGGGAAGCCAGTCCCATGTCCTGATGAAGACTCCAGAGGAAGAATTTTAAAATTGCACAACAAGTATGAAGATGAAATAATAGAAAAAATAGAAAAGATAACACTTACCTTGTTCCAATCCCCATGTTCTCAAGTACGGAGTAGACTGTGAATCCAATCATTTAGGTACTGTTGGGAGGATGGAATGCTTGGGCGACCCCAAAACACGGCTCAGAGAGTCTGGATATTGAACTCTGGGAAAATCAAAACAAAACCCATAAGGGATAGGTCTGAAATCAGCCACCATTATCTACTCTCTGCTCATGGTGCTAACATTGATAAATTCTTCTAATTAGTTTTAGATCATCATTAGATCCCTTTGATGTTGGCAGGACTTGATGGTCTTTGTTTGGTAAAACCCTAATTGTACCCTCTGACTGGAAATTTATTTTATATTCTCACAGTGAGACTTCGAATATTTATAGTAATTCATTCAGCATCTATTTTGTACCAAATACTTGGTTGGTGCTGGGAATACAAAGGTGAATAGGGTAAAATATAGTCCCTGCTTACAAGGACCTTACAGTAGAGGGCAGATAAAGTAGGAAAGGCAGCTCTGATAAAGTGGTGTGTTGTGAAGAGAAAAGTACCCCGAGCTCTAGGAGGCTCACCTAACCCAGATTTTGGGAGAATTGAAAGTTAGTGACTTCCACATGGAACTTACAAGGGGGAAAGGAGTTCATCCATTAAAGAGGTGGGGACAGGCCTGTTTCAGTGAATGCAAGTGTTTGGAGGTGGCAGAAGTGACTGTGCATGCTAAGCTTCAGAGCACGGAAACAGCATTCAGCACAGTGGAGGCAGAGCGGTCAGAGATGCACCTGGAAAGGCACGTGGGGCCCCGTTGTTCATAACCTCACCAGCCATGTCATAGGACAGGTGGAACCTGCTGAGATACGTGGTCGCTTGGGAGAAGTCTGGCCTGCAGCTCAGATTTGTGACTTACAACAGCTGAGTGGACAATGTTATCACCAAGACAGCAAAAATACAGATACAAAGTAGAGGAGATCTGGGGGACATGGGGAGATCTGAGCCTCAGTTATGTTTGGTTTGGTTCCTGGGGAACATTTGCAGAGTAGCCCTAGGCAGTTGGATCCAGAAGTCTGAGGATATAGGTCTAGAAATGATCAGTACATGACAGGCAACAATAGTATCCACAGGGATGCAAAAGATACTCTGGGAATGTTGAGGAAAACAAAGGGGCCCAGGAGAGAACCCAGAGGAGCACCTCAAAGGATGGGCAGAGAAAGGTCCCTAAAGAGCGAGTGAGGAGCTGCCGTTGGAGGGACAGGAGGGAAACAAGGGGAAAAGCATGTCTCCAGTAGGTTGTGCTCAACAAAGCCACGTGCTGTGAAGAGATCAAGTAAGAAAAAGATGGAGAAGCACCCATGGAGAGAGAACCAAGGAGATTTTTGGACCACTGGGCAGAAGCTGGGTCCATGCAGGCAGGAACAAATGGAACCAATGAGTGTAGGCAACTAGGTTAGAAGTGTGAAAGAATCCATCTCTAGGGTTTCTTACCGACGACAGGAAAAGGGGGCCACCGTGAATTCTCCCTCACCACTTTTACATGAGCTTAACTAACTACCTGGCAATGTTCTTGGTAGGTCTGGGCAGTGTGTGTGTGTAGGGGTGGGGTGGGGCGGGGGGGGGGGGGCAGCTGTTCCATAACCAGTGCTGGGTGGGCTAAAGCTGCAGAGAAAACCAGGTGTGTCTTTCATGCCCTCCTCAGGACTCTTCTTTTGCACCCGTCCCATCGCTAGGTCTCTAAGGTCCACCCAGGCTTGCTGGACGCAAGGCCCACCGCGGTGCACGAACGTTTCCCTGAGCAGCCCACCTCTCTGAGCAGCCTGCCAATGAAATGATCTTCACAGGTAACAAATCTGGTCAGAAACCACTGTCGCATTATTACCGCTCACCTATGGCCACAGCGCATACATCGGGACAGTCAAGAGGGAGCGAGCAGGAGTTTGGTCACCTTGGAGTCTGAACAGGCAGCTGGCCCCACAGCTGGCCAGGCAACATTCCAGGCAGGGGCCCTCTCTGAGCGCAAAATCCAGGAGCCAAAATAAATGGGTCAGGTGGAAAACAGATGACCACACCAGCAAGCAATGCTGAAGGTTGGTCCTAAGGAGTGAAGGTGAGCCAAGATATAATGGACGAACATGGCAAGGGGCTTGGATGGGAGGGCAGGGGGTCTCCAGGAGCAGGGGCTGAGAACTACCAGTGGGCTGACGCTGTTGTGCACACACACAAGACAGGCACAATTAGGCTGGGCAGGCAGGTGTACCTGCATCAGCTCCGTTATCCCAAAACCTTGTTCTCACCACCCCTCTGCTGCCATCATAACCCAGTGCGTGGTGCTAATGGGAAGCACAGAGGTATCAGCAGCAACTAATTTGAGAAGGATACAGTGACAGCTATGCTGAGCCTAAGAACCAGAAGTTGACGGGAAGGCCTGATATGGTTCATTTAGGCCCTAAATCAATAACAAAACAAGCTGCATGGCTTGATTAGTTGAAACATTATTTCGAAATTGTAATCATTCCAAGATCGCTGTGTACTCTAAAATGCACACTGTGACTGAACTGAAAGGCTTAGCTGCCTTTAGTTTGTGATTATAGCACAATGAGGAGATAAAGAATAGTGTTAAGCATCATATATAAATACAATATTTTTGCCTTGTGCACAGACTAGCTAAGCTGTACCAACTGAGTGTTCAGCTAAAAAAAAATTTTTTTTTTCATTTCACTTGAGTCAATAATCAATTATCCACTGGATAATGCTTAAAGCAGAGTTTTCATCTAATTCTCATTTCATGAGCTGGAAAAGGAAAAACTAAATAATAATACCTCATTTGTGTAGCCTGCTTATCCTTCAAAGAAGATACCGTAACCCATTTTATACTATCTAATTTACAGTAACACTTTCATAATGTAAATACTGGCAAGGGCTATCATCATTTTACAAATTATGCATGAAAGAAACCGAGGCACGTGAGAATAAAATAACTGGTTCAATGTAACTTCCTTTGTAGAGTAATAGCTGTCTTTTTTTTTTTTTACAAGGTAGCCAAACTTCGATAAACATGTTTATTAAGGTATACCTTACCCTTCAATTTTAAAATGCAAAATACCTTGCTTAAAAGAAATAACGAAGACCAAAATGTTCATGTGTTCAACAAATCACTCTCCCACGTCTGGATCAAAAGCAATCAATTCCTACTCTCCAAGTCTGATTTTAATCAGCATGGTTCTCACCATCTTGTGCCACATGTATTACAAGCTGATTGTGTGTGTTGCTCTCCTCTTCATACGCATGATCTCTTATCTCAATCGGATTTGGAAAGTACTATTACATCCACAAATTCTGCATGCTATACGTAAAGTGATTAACACTTTTACACTTAGCTTGTTTGGGGGGCGGGTAACATTTTGCTGATCTGTTCATGCATGCATTCACTCACTCACTTACTCACTCATTCATTCACACACTCAACCATTCATGCATCCATTCAACAAACACTGATTGCTGTGCCCCAAATGCACATACACTCTTCTAGATGCAAAAGATAAAAATAAGACGATGACAAAATCACTGACTCCAGGAAACCCACAGCTCAGGGAGGGAGCCAGGAGAGTAAACAATCGTAGTTCAGTGTGGTTGAGTGTGGAGATGTAGCCACACACGAAAATGGTTTGGGGAACACAGAGAGGGGACCAGTCTCTGTCTGAGAGGGTGAGGGAGGCCTCCGGGATCTGAGCATCCCGGGCAGAGGTGGGCATTTCAGGCAGAGGGCACAGCACCAGCAGAGGCACAGACAGACAAATAAGGGCTTCCAGTGCATGTTGGGAACCTGTACGGAGGGGATGATAGGCGGTTCTTTATATATTCTATGGCTGGTTCTGTTTCACAATCCAGGCCCTGAAAGTCGCCATAAATAATTCTGTAAAGGGAAATGGATGGGCCCTGTGTTATTTATCATCAGTCATGTAAGTAAGAACACATTGTACGTGGAATCTGTACCACAACGCCCTCTGTGACTTTATTTGAGGAGTGTTACACGGGGAACAGCACAAAATCAAAGCGTGGAGCCAGTCCATCCAAGCTCTGTATTCTCCATATTTCATGACTGTTACACTCCAGGGAGTAAGAACAGGTAAGAACGGCCTACCTAGACATCACATATAGGTGATCACTTAGCCCACCTCCATTACTATTTCAGCATAAAAATCGTATCTAGAAATACTGCCAAATACAGCATTTTAAAATGCAGTGTGTTGAATGGGTCAGAGTTTTCATGTTTACCTCTTCTCAACCATTCAGACTTGGGGCTGCCCGGCCTCCAAAATAATGAGAGCCAGCTACACAAGGTTCTTATCAATACCCCTCCTCCCCGCGCACACACACACACACACATTAGCAAGAGGTGTTTGGAAATAGTCTCTGAGGATCCTACACCCAAGTTCCTGCAGGGACAGCTCTCCGCTGGAGCCTCCGAGTTCTGCATTAGAGAACTCATGTAAAACCTTCCCTCCATAACTCTGCTACCTTGGTAAGCCAACTCTAAATTCTGTTGTCCCTTAAGAAAAGCTTTGTACCACCAAATTGCAACCTGGTTTCTATTTGGAAAAATTTTCAGACTCCAAGAGTTCAAAATAGCTCATCTATTTTTGTCCTTGACCAATTATGGAATCCTCGCTAAGACATCATTTTTTTTTTTCCATTTATCCAATACTTCATCCACTCAACAAACATCAACTTCCTCGCTTCTGATTCTCATGAAGACAATCCTTTAGTCCCTCATTACTGAAAACACACCTGGGAAGCTTGCAGTGACCTCTGTGGTCCAATCCAGCGGGCAGTTGCCCATCTCCCTTCCCTCCCAGCAGCTCTTTGGTGCCGATGAGCAACCACTTCTTGTTCAGACATTTTCTTTACATGGCTTCCATCGTATCTCACTGGCTCTCCGACCTCTCAGCTTCTTTGGCTGGGCCCTTCCTGATTTCTGAAAGCGGGGGGCCCCCTTGGCTGGTCCTCTACAATTGCCCATCCTGCTTCAAATACCATGTCTCTTGCCCTGACATCTGACTTGAAAGCGGAAGAGGGTTTCTTTCCCTAGAGTGTTTAAATTTGGGTTGGGCAGTGAAGGTGCAGAAGAGGTGGCAAGGGGAGAAGATCCTTAGGGGATGAGATGAGAAAGATACAAAGGTATGAAATGAGGGAAGTCTACTGTGGGCAGCAAATGATGGTGAGGTATGTTGCCATATTGTGAAGAACCTTGATTTACCGCTAAGGGATTTGGACTTTATATTGGAGACAACAAGTAATTTTAAGAGAGTCTTAAATAGGGGAGAGATATGATTATTCATATTAAAAAAAAAAAAAAAGGAAGCCAGGATGGCTCAGTGGGTTAAGTGCTTGCTTTGCAGCCCCGGGGACTGAGGATTGAACCCCAGCCCTTACCCATGCAGATCCATATACTGAACTGGGGTGTGGCCCCCAGTTTGGTTCTTGCTGGGGCGAGCTTCCCACGTGGGAAACCCCAGGTTCGGCCCCCGGCTTGCGGTGGCGTGCTTCCCATGCGGAAGGTCCCCTGACCTGGTTCCTGCCCTGCGTGGTCCACTCACTGCCCATCTATGTGGAATGAAACCATGTCAAAAACTGATGACGGACAATTATGGAGAATGCTCTGGGCCCTCCCTGGGCCCTCCCTCTCCCTTCTCTCTCTCTCTCTCTCTCTCTCTCTCTGTCAAAAACAATAAAATAAATCTTAAAAAATAAATAAAAATAAATAAAACTTTAGTGGCAGGATAAAGGCTGAACTAGAGTAAGGGGAGATTCCAGCCAGGAAAGCCAATTAGAAGTTCACTATAATAATCTAAGGAAGGGATTAAGGTTTGAATCACCATTGCAGCAACAGGGTAAAAAGTAGTGACAAATCAAAGGGAAATTTAGAAGTAGCAACAAGGACAGTTATTGATTAGAGAAGATTTTTTTTGTTTTTTTTTTTTAAAGATTTATTTTTATTGTTTTTTGACAGAGAGAAGGGGGAGAGCTCAGAGCAGTCTCCATAATTGACATTAGTTTTCCATATAGTTTCACTCCACAGGTGGGCACAGGGCTGCGCAGGGCAGGAACTGGGCCAGGAGCCTCCTGCATAGGTCCCGGCAAGAACTGAACTGGGGGCACACCCCAGTTCAGCATGTGGGTCTGCACGGGTCGGGACCGGGATTTGATCCTCGGTCCCCGGGGCTGCAAAGTGAGCGCTCAACCCACTGAGCCATCCCGGCTTCCTCTAGAGAAGTGTTAGGGAGGAGGGAAGAGAGACCAAGGTTGAAGTGCAGTAACATTAACTAAGCTAAACAGGAGAAGGCAAGCGAGTGTGGAGGGGACAATGAGTAGCATTTTGCCGTGATTGTAGGCTATCCCACTGGTGAGTGAAAGACAGGTCTGCAGATTGGGAAAGAGGTTTGGACTGAAAATATAGGTTCAGAAGTCAGTGCCCAGTGGTAGCCAAGTCCTCAGAATGGATGAGATATCCTGAGGAGGGCAAACAGTGAAAAGAGTGCCAAGAACAGGACTCTGGGGGGGTGGGGGTGGGGAGCATGCAGGTAGCTGTGAGGTCTGCAAGCAAGTAAAGGGAGAAGTGACCTTCAAAGAGGAAATGAGCAACAGTTCTCCCCGGGATCCGATGACCAGTAAGATTAGGTTTGGTTATTAGATTTGAAGAGCATAGTTTCTAGAGTTAGAAGTCAGGCAGGAATGGATTGAGTGAAGACTCCTCTTTGAAGTCGGCTATGAGGAAAGCAGGTAATGGTCTGGAAGAAGCTGGAATGGGATGGGAGTCTTTAGTACGACAGGTGACCGCCTAGCTTCTGCTCAAACGTCTTGGGAACTTCCTAGCCTTTAAGACAGTGACTTTGCATTTTTGAACAGTAATTAAACATCCAAATTCAGTGCAGTCTATATTTGTTGAGTGCCTGCTATGTCTGAAGCATTGGGCTCGGCATTTTGGTGTCTAAAAAGATATGCAAGACACAGTGATGTTGTGGTTTTTCATTGACTGGCCAAAATCTACCTCTTTCTCACCACAGCTGTCTGTCCTCTGAAGCCACACACAATGTAAGAATTTCTTCCATACAGCATCCTGTCAACTGAGATGTTCTTCAGCAACCTCTTGGATTTTCTCATTTGTTTAACTTTTGTGAAATAATCCAATCTTTATGTACGTATACCTACATGTATGTATGTAGGTATTCTGTGACTGTCTGGCTGCTCTCCTCTGGAAACCCATAGCCTATCTGTCCCTTTGAAAATAGGGCACTTGAGACTTAATTGCAATTCTCTTCATCTGTTATAAGCAGTGCACAATCCAGGGGGAGCATTCTCTCCCTTTTCCGGGACACGATTCTTTTGTTAATCCCATCCGAGACTGTGTGAGTGTTCTGACTCATGGCACTTCACAATCAACCCAATTCTGAGATGTTTTGCACCTGAAATGTTGATAAACTAGGTCTCCCGCATCTTAGCTTTATGCAATTGACTTTCTAAAGCCAATTGCACCATTTTGCATTTTTCCCTCACTAAGTACTGTATTTTTGTATTTGTTTTTTTATTGGTAAGGGCTTAGGGCTCAGATCGTAGATTCAAATTCTGATTTTGTTATGTAGCCTAGTGACCTTGGATATGTCATGATCTCTCTCTGTCTTAATTTGCCTATCAGTGAAAATAGGGATAATCATATTTACACTGCAAAGTGGTTTTGAGAATTACGGTGAAGGATGGCAATATAGTATCTAATATATTCTTGCCTTCCTTTTCTTCCATGCTCTCAGCTTTGTAATCTTAGCTGAAATATGCCTTTTAAGTTGTTACTCAGGATGAATAAGTCATTCTTCTAAAGAAAAAGAAAAAGCAAGTTGAGCAGAACAAGAGCCAAGGGCCAAAAGAATATACTTAATAAACTGGTTAAACATAGAGGCTCTGAGACCAGCCTTTATGATTGATTCCCAGTTCCTCCACTTACCAGCAGTCTAACTGGACGGGTTCATTAACCATCCTGAGCCGTGGTTTTCTCATCAATAAAATGGGGAGAATAATGGTGCCTATTTCTCTGAGTTGATAGATGGAAATACTTTTGGAACCTTGCACACAATGAATGCTCAGTAAGTGGTAAGTATTACTATTACCACTAGAAACCTCCATGTAAACAATGCTCTTTGAATGCAAACTTTGGGTATAATCATTTCATCTTCTAAAAATACTGTATAATATCCTGTCCCATGTTCCATTAGATTGTGTATGAGGATCCCGTGAAAATTTCTGTCCAATGTCAGGAATGACCATTATATTCCAGCCTAGTAATCTTAGTTACAAAAACAAAAAACAAGAAAATAAACTAACTATAGAAGTTGGGCAAATTACTTGACATTGTCTGACCTCAGGATTAACTTCTGTGTAATGGGAATAATAATAATGCTCAGAGGTCTGGGATGAAGATTACATGACATAAAGCATATGGGGTGAGGGGCAGAGAGAAAAATGAGTGTAGTTTGAAAAGACTTAAGTGAACCCAGGCTGGCTCCTGGTGATACCAACTCTCTTTTTCTAAGCAAAGTAAACTTAGTGGCAGTTCTGGAACTCACCTTTTCCTTTTCTAAAAGTTGGGATATCTGTCTAACTCCAGGTATACAGTACTTCTTCCATTCTGAGTGGTTCCTCATAGCTTCCTTATGATACTATCTGGAAATTCTTTTGGTATCCTGGGAAGTGGTTTATATGGATCAGAAAGTTTGAATCTCATTAAAAATGAGACTCGTTTACCTTGGGCTCCTTTTTCATCTTAAATTTCTTTTTTATCCTGACTAAAAGAGCAATACATTTCTATTGAGGGGGATTTAGACTATACAAAACTCACCAAGAAGAAGATCAATTGTAATTCTACTATCAAGATATCATTACTATTAATATTTTCCTGTGTAACTACTCAGTCTTCTTTTCTGAGCAAGTATATTTAATAATAAGTGAGCAACATTTTCTGATGTCATGACATTTTCTATAATCTTCCTTTTACTGGATGCATAAATTCATCATAGGAAGACATTACAATTTACGCAGTACTTCCCTTTGGACACTTAGGTTATCTCCAAATGTCCAGTATTATAATGAATGCTATATTAAATATTCTTCTACATTAAATTTTGTGAGTGACTCTGGCTTATTTTCTTAATATAAAGCCTTAAAAATGAAATTTCTGTGTTAAAATGGTTTGCATATAAGGCTTTTTACACACAATGCCAAATTGCTATCCAGGATGCTTGAACCAATTTATATGCTTGATATTATACAAGGGTGTTTATTCCCTGCATCTTTACCCAGGCAAGACATCATTTTAAAGTTCTGGGCAAATCAAGTTTAAAGTTCTAGGCACCATGACATCTGGTTTTATTTTAATTTTTATTTCTTTAATTACTAGTAAGCCTTTTCCCTCCCATATTTTAATTAAATTTATTGGGGAGCACCTTTTTCATATTAATTGACCAAATGAATCCCTTTTTCTCTTTTTGCCTTTTCATGTTCTTTACCCATTGTTCTGAGATATTGTATTTCTCTTGTAAGTTTGTAAGAGCTCTTTATAAAAGATACTACCCTTCGTCATGCATATGCATGTGTGTGTGTGTGTATATATATATGCATATATATATATATACACACACACACATGTGTGTATATATATATGTGTGTGTGTGTATATATATATATATATATATATATATATATATATATATATATATATACACACACACACACACACACACACACATATTTAAATTTATACAAGGGTTGTCTGGAAAAAGTCCAGCTACTGCCAATACAGCAAGAACAATTACATAGCTGGATACTTTCCAGAGAGCCCTCGTATATGTTATAGAATCTCTCATTTGTTTTTTAATTTTGTTTGTGGTACTGATTCACTGGCAGGCTTAGTCTGGACCACATGCCCTACTTCCTGAGATAAGGGAGGAGTCCACTTTCCCAGAACTACATGGATGTCCCAAAGGAAGAAACAGCTGGGAGAGGGGATACATATGAGAAGACAACTAAGGTAAGAACATCTTTAAATATCAAGATAATTGTTTTTAATAGAAAATGACAAATTCTCTGCCATTTGAAAATGCTTTTGTTGTGCCACTATTAACATGGTAGAAACTAGAGTTGAAGTCATGAAAAGACATGGCCCCTTCTCTACGTACTAAACTCTTAACACTCAAGCTGTATAGGGACAACTTGGGTGCATCACAGTTTCTAAAGATCTAATCATATGTGGTTGGAACAATTTTATCCAGGGCCAACTGATCTTTAGGTTACCTGAAATCTTTCTTTAATATGAGTTCCGTAGACCCAGTAGAAATAGATAACAGCTCCTACTCTGCCCTGATTTTATTGTGTTAAAGTCTCTGTCTCTTGGCTACTTTTGAACGATTCCTGTATTTTTTTTTTTTAAACTCAAGCTCTTACTTATACCACTTTGCAATGTCTTTTCCTGGTTTGTGACCTCAGACTATATCTTGATCTAAACCCATTCTCAGAGGAACCCTCCATGAGTCAATGGGAGCTAAGTTGGACCCTGGCGAAATGGAGCTTAAGTCAATCACGGTCGTGATTCAGAAGAGGCAGAACACATTCTACATGCCAGGCATAATTCAAAATGTCCTTCCCAAGGCAAACCTTTATGCACCAGACCCTATCTGAGACACTTCCTGAGTATCTTCATGGCAGTTCTTCTATCCCTTCTTGCAGCTTGGCCAGCCCTGGTGTTTTCAACACACATCCCCTCTCTCCATCACCTCTTAACTGAGTGTTTGTGTCCCTCACCCTGCCCCCTAAATTCGTATGTTGAAACCCCAATACCCAATGTGATGATATTTGGATGTGGGGCCATTGGCATTTACTCAGGTCTGGAGGGTGGAGCCCCTATGAGTGGGATTAGTGCCCTCATAGGAAGAGACACCAGACAGATCCTTTCTAGCTCCGTGTATGGCTAAGCAAGAAGGTGGTTGTCTGCAAACCAGGAAGCAGGCTCTGACGAGACACCAAATCTGCTGACACTGATGGTGAACTTCCTAGCCTCCAGAACGGTGAGAGATAAATACTTTCTGGTTTAAGTCACCCAGTTGATGGTACTTGTTATGGCAGCTCAAACTGACCAAGATACCTTTCCTCTCCTGTCTAAGACAGTGACTTGGGGTCTGAGGGCCAGCCACGGTCTCTTCTTACCCCTTCTCAGGGGTTTCTGACCAGTATTTCTCTCCTGTTTCAGTCCTGTCTCAGCTATTTGCTACTCTTCCATTCTTCGGGAGTGCTCATCCACCCTCCTCTGGACTCTCCACGGGGCATCACACTTCGGAATGTGGCCTCCAAATTTCTTTCTTTCTTACCTTTGGTGGCACTGCCACTTTCAGGACACAAAGTGGACCCCCTTCACCTGCTGAGAGTGGTTAATACTTGACTAACTAAGTGAATAAAATCCCACACTCTCTAGTCTAAGCCCTATTTATTGGTTAATGCACCACCATTTCATTTAATTACTGTTTCTAGAGCCCTCCCCCTGAACACATATTAAACATATCTCTTGAAGATACTTTCTGATTTCAGAATGATGAAAAATGTGAGGGGGCAAAAAGCTTGTACTGTAGATGGTTCTACCACATTCACTAGCACTACCCTGTCTTCATAATTATGTTTACTATACATGTCAGCAAAAAACAAACAAACAAAGATCCATTAATTGTCTTCAGTGCTTTCCCTAGAACCTTGTTGTCTCTGGGTGTTAGCCTTCTGGCGTTATTTTCACGGTTTTGAGCCCTTCTTTTGAATGGCTTTTGCTTTGCTCCAGACCCTAACTCCTACCTTTTGTACATGTCCTTTCAAAATACAGGCTTATCAGAACACTTCTTCAGCAGCCATATTGATCTTTACTAGATGTTCTTTCTTCTTCATGGGAATCACTGGTTTTATAACAGTTTCAATTTCAAGTCATTTTACTCCGTTGAGATTTCTTTCCTTGTTCCTGGCCAGACAGAATATGTCTATATTTTGTCTTATTCTAGTCTTCCTTGTGTTAGATTAGGAAGTACAGATGTGCTTTCTCTGGCTATTACAAATTCAGAGATGCCATGGCCACTAGTTTTAAGTTGTCTGTCACTTCCACTTCACCAACATGTTCTTCTTAGCTGGTGAGAATTAAGCATAGAATAGTATCTCTTCAGTAAGCAATTAGTTTAAAGATTTATTTTTCATTGTTTTGACAGGGAGACAGAGAGAAGGAGGAAGGCCTAGAGTAGTCTCCATAGTTGTAAGTCATCAGTTTTCGACATAGTTTCAGTCCACACAAGTGGGTGGGGGACCCCTGCAGGATGGGAACCAAGCCAGGGGCCTCCCACATGGGAGCCAGGCCCCAGAAGCTGGGGGCTGAACTGGGGCCTCCCACATGGGAAGCTCACCCTAGTTCAGCACATGGGTCCGCACGGGCCTGGGCCAGGACTTGATCCTTGGACTCTGGGGCTGCAAGATGAGCAGTTAACCCACTGAGCCATCCTGGCATCTCCAATAAGCAATTTATTTAAATTGAAGTCATGCCAACTTTATTTGATGCTTACTTTTCAGCAGAATGAGTTTGTTGGTAGGCTATTAGGGTTCTCCACCACCCCAACATGGTGCCCCTATGCTAATAATTTTGTCACTTGTATTGGGAAAGCATCATTTATGTTGCCATAACAGGATCACAAGGCCTGCTAGAACTAGTCGACAATAATCATACATGGCCAGTGGGTTGGAAGCATGAACCAGGACTGGGGTAGGGAGTCCTCCCAAGGCATGGGCTGTGAATATAAAAGCTGGCTTGGATTAGGGCAGCTGGGCTACATCTCACACAAAGGTAAAGGTCAGCAAGCTATTAATACTAAGCAATCCAGTATGAAAGGTAAGACACATGTACCATAGTTTAAGGGGATAACGGCAGGGGTGTGGGCCACAGAATACAGCCCTCTGAGGAAGAGGACTGGTTAGAGATAATCTAAAGATGTCAGAGTTATGGTGAAATGGGCCAGGGTTCAGGACAGGGCCCCATATCTACAGGGAGACTGATATACAAGGCAGAATGGCCAGAGACTGAAGTGTGGAGGTTGAGGTGGAAACCCAAATTGGACAAACATAGAAGTGGGAGGCATAATGGGAGGGAGCTATAGGTTCCAAGGCTCAGAGCAGACCTGACTAGGAGGAAGCAAGATGCTGAGTTAAGTCCTAATGATACGCTTTCTCCCCAGTCAGACTGGGCAGTTAGGTGTTGGAGAGGTTGGAGAGCTAGCCCTCTAGGTGGAGCTCCTTAGACAATCCAGCAGCTCGTTATAGGGAAGCCAAGACAAGACAACTGGCCAGCCTTGATTACACCCATGACAATGTCACTTCTGCTCTTACTTTCACCCAAAACTTCTCTACCAGACATCAACCCTCAGGTTTGTGGGTTTCCATTTGTGTTCCTAAGTTCTTCACCCACAAGGTTACTCTCTGTTTTGCGTTGGAGTGTATGCTCCTTTTGAACAAATTACATGCCTTCATATTTGTGTAATACAACAGCACCTGCTTCCTGACTACTTACCATGTACCAGGTATCACAGTAGCTGATTTACATATGAGTACATTTATCTTATTTAATTCCCTCAGCTTCCTGGATAGGTATTATTATCCCTGTTCTAAAAAGAGGAACTGAAGCTCATATGGTTTATGTAATCAGCCCGAGGTCACACACCTGGGACACAAAAGAGCTCAGATTTAAACTTAGTTTTGTCTAACTACCTACCTGTTTCTTAAATGACGATATTTATGCTGTGATATGTCCAAACAATTCTCACTGATACCTATCAGGCACTAGATTTTTCCATTGATCTGCCTCTATATCTATCTATCATCTGTTTCTCTCTCTCTCTCTCTCTCTCTTTCTCGCTCTCTCTCTCTCTCTCATATCTATCTGCCTATCTTCTTTTAGCTCTAACTCCATAACACTCAGTACGACACTATGAAAGAAGCAGATCATTAATTAGTACCTACTTACTGAATGAATTAGTGCAGTTTTAAAATGTGGTTAGAACTACTATGTCCTCTCTTGTTTGGGGGATTTATAAAGTCAAGTAGTAAGAATTTTTCAGTTTCCTCTATAAAAATACTACATTCATGCACATTCATTCATTACAAGGAAGAGAAGGGGCAAAGTGTTAAATGAACACTGAACTGAAGAGACGTACTTTATTTCCAAATAAGTCAAATGTAGGCAAATGTGTTTATATGTTCAAATAAATTTGAGACGTTAAAATAAAGGGGCATATATGAACAGATAATTTTCTTCAGAAGTCTGAATCTGAAAATCTTTTTAATGCCAAGATCTTCATGTCTGTCTAAGTCAGAGTTTGCCAAACTACTGTCCACTGACCACATCCAGCCGGCCCCTATTTTTGTATGGCCTATAAGCTAAAAATGGTTTTCACATTTTTAAGTAGCTGCAAAGTTCAAAAGAAGAACAATATTTCATGACATCTGAAAGTTATATGAAATGCAAATCTTAAGTCTCCATGAATAAAGTTTAATTGGAACACAGCCATGCTCATTCATTTACTTATTGCCTACGACTGCTTTCACACCACAACGGCAGATCTGAGTAGCTGGGACAAGGATTATATGGTCTACAAAGTCTAAAATACTTCCTATTTGGCCCTTGCAGAAAAATTTTGCTAACCCCTGGTCTAACTAAGTAATACAGGATGTCATAACATTTTAAATGCTATTTAAACTACATCTGTTATTTTAGGTTTCTAATTCAAGGACACTGTACCAAAAGGTCATGACATCTCTTTTGCTATGTAGGTTTCCATGTTCTCAGGACAAAGTCAAAACCTTTACTCCTTTGGTATTCTCTGTGGTCCCTCCTAATAGCAGTAGCACCTTTCTGTAGAAACAGTAACAGAGAAGCTGGTGGTTTCTCTAAGAGGTGATACATCTCTTCCTGCCAAAAGTCATCATCCTCTTTGATGGGAAACTTGGGCTGGGTATCCTTACGAGTGGTTACAGTGCATTACAGAACTGTAGTTGCACCATCAGACTCCATCAACTGATTCAAGGTGGTAGGATAGAGTCAGATAGACGAGGAAAAGCAAATTGCTCTTTTTGTCATCACCCAGGACCTAAATAAAGACAAAAATGACTCAGAATGACCAGACATGCAAGTGAATATTACTTATTAAAGACTTTTGGGGAGGTAGTTAACATCCCAACAACACGGCACTATGAGAACTTAATCAGTGTGTTAGCTCAAGAGTCAATTCAAGGGAGCAGAGCTTCCTTATTTTTCCTAAGATCAACTTTGGTTTGCAGTAAAGTTCAAGGGAATCTGACTTTTTTTTTGGAGACAAAAAGATACATTGCCTTCCTGTAGCTCTCTACGTCTCTCTCTCTTTATGTTTCTGTCTCTCTCTTCAGTTTCACAAAAGTTCAGTGGTCATTTATTATGAGTGAGGCACAGGGCAAACCCTGAGGATATAGGCATAAGTAACATAATCTCAACTCTCAAGGAATACAGGGTTTATGAGTGAAACAGTTATAATGACCTTCCTGGACTTTTCAGTAGCATTTAACACTAGTTGATCCTCTTTAACATATTCTTTTGGTTTCTTTGGTCCCATAATATCCTGGTTTTACTTTTCTGGTTTTATTCTCAGTCTCCATTGCTAGCTTTTCTTTTTTGTCTGGTCTCTAAATGATCAGAGTTTAGCTCTAAGCCTGCTTTTCTTTTGATTCTATCTATACTCCTAAAGCAGCTTTTCTGACTTCAGACCTCCCCCTCCCCATATTACAAGTCTACAGTATACATCACCACTTTTTGTTTAATCTTCCCTAGAATTCTGTTATTGTCTCAGGATTCTCCATCTTGGTGACTGACACCTGTACCCTGAACTCATGCACTTGACCTGGGAAGAACTCTCAAGTCAACCATGATACTACCTTCCTCTCCATAACCCATCATTCCATTCAGTCATCAAATTCTTTACAAGAACTCTTGACTCTGAATTGTTTTTTTTCCTGTGCATGCCACCACTCTACTCCGGGAAACAATCATCTCTCACATGAATCACTGAAATACCTTCTCAACTGGTCTCACATTTGCTCATGCCCTGATCTATTTTATCTTCTCACAGATAATGTTTTTTTCAAAACAACAAAAAATAGTCTTTAAAAAGAAACATAATGCTAACAAAACACACATTGTTCATCTTTTTTTTTTTTTTTACATAGCAATGTACTGTGAAGATCTTTCATATTGGTACACCTAAAACTTCCTTATCATTTAAAAAATTTTATTTTTATTGTTTGAGAGAAGGAGAGAGAGAGAGGAGGGAGGGCCCAGAGCAGTCTCCATAGTTGCATATCATTTGTTGTGACATGGTTTCATTCCACACAGGTGGCTGTGGGGCCATATGGGGTAAGAACCAAACCAGGGGACTCCCACATGGGAGGCAAGAACCTTCACTGCTGAGCCATCTTGGCAGTTACCAGTTGTGCCACAGTTCAATATATGAAGTTGCATGGGCTGGGCCTGGGACTTGAACACCAGACATCAAGATTGCAAGGTAAGAGTTCAACCGCTGAGCTATCCTGGCGTCCCCTCACAATTTTTAAACAGCTGCCTGTTTTCACCTGTATAACTGTACCATGATTTATTTAATCACTTGTCTATTGATGGACATGTAGGTTGTTTTCAGTCTTTAACATAAATAATGCTTCAGTGAAGATCCTAGGAGAATCATCCTTCAATATGTGTATGAGTGAACATATGTATTGGATAAATATTTAAAAGTGGAATTGCTAGGTCAAATGCTTTGTACATTTAAAAGTTTGATAATTACTTCAAGGTTGCTCTCCATAGAGGTTATACCAACCTTCACTCCTACTGACTATGTTTGCCCTTTTCCCAGCGTGGTAAACAGAGTATGCTATTAAACTTTTTGACTGGTGTCAACCTCATATGTAAAAAATATATCTCATTGTAGTTGTAATCTGCATAGCTCTTGTTGTAAGAAAGATCCACTTTTATTAAAAGATCCATCCTATTTTAAAGATCCATTTGTATTTCCTTGACTGCGATCTGTCATACCCTTTATCTAGTCTCCTAGGGTTTTTGATGTTTTAAGGATTTGTAGGAGTGATTTGATTTCTTCTTAAATCATCTAATACCCAGGTTCTTTCAGGTATCTTAGTTATTTTTTAAAAATCACAATTTAGCCACATTTTCCTAATAAGTAATCATCAAATGTTAACACCTTTACAGGGGAGCCCACATGCAGTGCTTACATGCAGAGGTTATGAACTGATTTGCAGAAGCCCCAACTTTCTGATAATAGCTTGACAAGATTGCCTTATATCTGTAACTGTACGATTTCATTTAATTTTCCTGCCAGCCCTGCAAGGTATGTATTATTATTAATCACAAAGTGAACCTCAGAAAATGTGAATGTCACCTGTCACACAGCTAGTATGTCTTCCCCTTCTGGAATCTTAAAAGTTTAGTGATCCTTCATCACTGACCATTCCTCAGCCACCCCGACGCCACTCCGTGATGCCTCTGATTTCTAACAATCTACTGTTCCTCTCTTTTTCCTTCTATAAACATCCAATCAACAATTTAAAATGTCTTCTATGTGCCAGGGATCCTCATAGGGTTTATATTTTAGAGGGGCTTTCAGCCATAAGCAATAAAAAATAGTAATAAAGTTTTACTACTGTGAAAAAAAATTCATGGGAGGGTTGGGAGGCAGACAGAGACTACATTAGTAAGGGCTGTTGGGAAGGATCTCTTTGAGGAGGTGACATTTAAACAGAGATTGTTATGAACAAAAGGGTATTCCAGGAAACGGATGGATCTGTGGTAAGTCCTTTAAAACAACAGTAAGGGTGGCAGCAAGGGAGATAGGAAAAGACAGACTGTGAAAATGGTTTGGAGGTTAGGGTTGACCTGAATTCCTCATGGATTGGGTGGGAGAACTGAGGAAAAGAGAAGAATCATGGATGTCTGCACGGTTTTTGGCTTGAGCAATCTATGGATGGTGATGCTGTTGAACTGGATGGAGAAGGCAGACAGAAGTGAGAATTTTGTTTTACTATGTTATCTCCTTCTTCCCCTATGCAGTCTTAATAGACCATGATTTTACTCTCTTCCCAATGTCTATTTTCCTCCCGTTTGCCCTTTAGTTTTTATCCAAAAGAACTTCCTATATTTATCTCCTCTGCTCTCCACTCCTCAATACACTGCAATTGGATTACTATCAGTATTATCCCAAGAATTCCTTCTTGTCAAACACAACAATGACCTCCTTGTTGCTAAGTCCAAGTAGTCCTCTTTTTTTTCTTTACCTTTCTGTAGCATTTAATACTGTCCTCATTTTTTCTTGACCTTTCTCTAGCACTTAATACTGTTGATTAAGTTCTTCCTTGGCTTCTCTGAAACTACTTGTTGCTGGTCCTGCTACCTCTCTGGATGTTCTTCTTCTGTATGTTTGTTTTAAATGTTGGCATTTTCATAGGGTTCCAGAGTAGGTCCTTTTCTCTTCTTACCTCATACCTTTTCTCTTGGGGATTTCACTTACTTCCATAAACTGTCACTTATTCTGATGATGTCAGCATAGATCTTTCTCCTGAGCTCTAGACTCCCCTGTCAATTAGGTAGCAGAAGGCTTCTCTTTGATATCCCATGGACATTTCAAACTCATCATGTTTCAAACTAAACTAATTAGCCTCTCTCCTCAACCTCAGTTTCCTTCGGGGGTCCCCATCTTGGCAAAGGGCACCAGTATCCTCCCACTTACACAAGCCATAAATCTCCTCCTATTCCTTAAGCCTACAGATACAATCAATAATAAAATTCAGTTGGCTCTGTATCTTTAATATTTCATGAATCCTTCTTCTTTCTCCATTTCCATTCTTGCTGCCTTAGTTTAGACGTCCATCATTTCTTTCCTATCATGCTAAGTGTTACAATAAATTCTCCAAACTGGAGTGATCTTTCTAAAACGGACACGCTCCTTAAAATTTATCAGTGGTTTTTCATCAGCCTTAGGATTAAACTGAAACTTCTTAGGAAGACATGCAAGGTCTTTCATAAAATAAGACCTTGCTGATCTTTCTAGGTGTAGTCTTCAGAACTCCTGCCATGCATTCATACAATGTATTTACTGAGAATCTACTACTTTGCTGGGCATTGTCCTTTACCTTCAACTCTCTGGACACACTGTCTTTCTGCCAGGACTTTACATATAGTGCTTCCTTTGCCTGGAATACATTTCTCTTTAACTTGCCCACCTGTCTGGATTATTTCTCCTTATCCTTCAGAACTCCTCTCCAAATTCACCTTCTATGGTTAGGGACCCTGACTAAGTATAGTTCAAGTAAAGGCTATCCCAAAATTCACGCAAGAATTAATTTTGATAGAAAACACAGGTTTATAATTAAAAATAGTAAATTTTCATTGCTCAACAATGAAAACACGTTGTTCTTTCGTGTAGCGCTCATTTTTAATAACCCTGAACTGTCAGCTGTCACGCTGTCTTTTTTTTTCATTGGCAACAATTTACCGCACAAATGCAAAATTCAAATCTTGCGTGAATTTTGGGACACCCTTTACTTTCATTCCCCTGACTGAGCTCCCTTGTTGGTGTCACCTCACTATTGTGTGATCAACTGTGTACTCATCTGTCTCCTCATCATACTATAAGGTCCTTTGGCGCAAACTGTCTTGAATTCATCTTTGTATCCCCAGTGCCTAGCCCAGTACCTGACACGGAACAGACATTTAATAATAAATAAAGTGGCAGAGCTGGGTTTCAAAGTCAGGTCTTTTCTCTGTGGCACAAATCTCACATTTCTTCATGCTACTTCTTAACATCTTGAATCTGAAAACTTCAAAAATCTGTGCCAGGTATATTTTGGCCTCTCACTAATTAAAATACAGACAAACAGATTATTAGCTCCATGAGGATTCAGTTGATTATTTCTTGTAGCCCTTCGTCCTCATTTCATCACTTTGCTCATCAAAGTACTTTGGGTTACCTAAATCTAAAATGACTGAAAGCCTTTTCGTACACTTTTATGTCCTTTCTACTTCTTACCCTATTGCTTCTGCAACGCCACAATGCAAGCAGACAGCAAGTACATTGAGAGTCAGGTCGATTTCACTTGATTGTCTGGCAAACTGATATTTAAAAAACGACGTATCAACAGCAAATCATTTTCCATTACTATTCCCTCCAAGGTCTCTATGAATATAGTTACTGAAGTTTCAATGTCAAAATTTAACATGGCAAAATCCAGCTGAAACTGAAATTTAACGTGTTCACGATAGTCACAGCATTTTGTAAATGGAGGGGACCCTGGACACCTGTTAGTCCAGCACGTTTGTTAAGCTTCCATGAGGAAACTGACCTGTGGTGGCTTGCCTGAGGTCATCTAGTCTGTAGGAGAAGTGGGAGCAAATTTCCTAACTTTAAATCCGCTCATCTTTCCTCAGTGCCATATACACCCTATTGTTTTCCATCAAAACCAATTACATCAGAACCCACCAAACTGTTTACATACTGCTTATCTTTATGATATTGCCTTTGTGATATTCTTGTTATAAAGAGGACAGAACTAAAAAATAAAACAAGGGACATGGGGCATTGGGAAAAGAGACAATGAGTACCCAAAGCGATGAGCTCCTATTTGTAGGATAGCTTTGTAATCACACTAGGTTCTTTGAGTCCCCCAATGTCATCCAAGCCTATCTGAGCTCCTGGGGCCTGGATTCCATTCAGTTCTATGCCTTATGTGGTCTAAGTAATTCCTCCAGCTTCCATGTGTATTTTTTTGAGCTTCATTTTAGAAATAGCATCCTTTACTCTCTTCTTGAGTTTGTTTTGGTTCTAATGGTGGGGAACGGAGAGTCTGGATAAAAGAAAGAATGGGTTTTTCTAGGCTGTATGTTTCAAGAATGATTTTCTCAAATGGCAACTGGCAGTCTACTGTATTCCTCAAATGATGAGTTTTCCATGGAAATTAGAGCTTAATTGGGCTAATTTGTTTTTACAGAAAGCTCCGATTTCTTTCTGAGGACCAGCTTGATAATGTTGTAGCAGCTAGTGCTATGAGACCAAATATAAACCAGTTCTGAGAAACAGGAAGTGAACCTGACTGGTCTCTTCTGTGTGTCCCTGGCAGTGAGTGACGCAAATACAGAAATCAAATTAGGAAAACAAGATACGTGGGTGTGAGGCAATCGATAATAAACCAGGATGCTAGCACACAAGCAAGAACACTTTTATCCAAAGGCTGCTCGTGTTAATAACACCCTGAGAAGTTTGATTTCCACGTTAGCATGCTAGTGATCAGCGAGCAGGATGAGCCTGAGTTCCCTAGCAACAGCATGTGCTTTTGAGACAGTCATTAGCCTTTCAGTTAATCCCACCAACCCCTCACTTCTAAAAGTATGACTGACGGTAAAAATAATAATTAAAAAAAAAATGTTTCAGAAGGTGCTTTGAAATGTCCAGGAGTGAACTGGGAAGGAATAATTGTAGCAATAAAAAAGGTTGCCCTGAGAATTGCACTCAGGTAAAAGAAGTCATATTCGCAGGTGCCCAGCCTGTCCAACATTCACGGCTGTCGGCTGTTTCTGATTCCCCTATGGCGATGGTAACAGGCAGAGATGGGGGCGCTGGTCAGAGTTTAAGGCAGTCCTCTCACCCTGCATGAATGATGCTCTGAAAGTGGGATGAGTAGTGGAGCGGGCAGTTTGTGTAGGGTTGGAGGCCGACAGGGGGAGGAGGTGGGGTGGGGAACAATGACTGTCTACGCATAGTTTTCTTTCTCCTTTAAGCAGAATAAACCACCTGGTGGAAACAGCTTGGGGGAGGAGGGTGGGGAGAGAAACGATGCTACGATGCTTCCTATTGATTGTTTAATTGCTCCAGTGGCTGTCTGAGGCCACTGGCCAAAAGCATTCTTTTTGTGGCTAAAGTGAGGTTGGGCAGGTTTCCATACTCTTTTCCTGGTTTTAAACAAGACAGCCCCTAAAGCGCCGCCAGGCTAGAGGGCTACGGTGACATGTTGACTTTTGCTACCCAGCTGTGCCCTAAACGGCCAGGGACCATGGGTCTCAAGCCATGAACCGTCGCCTCCAGCTCTGTCCTGGGTTTGGGATGCACAACTCCTGTGTGTCGCCTGGGTCAACTTGGGGGCGTTATTCGACTGGTCCTTATTGCTGCGTCTGGCTGGTCCTTATTATGGCCTGCGTCCCTTTCGACTGGACACTGGGCTTCTTCTTTTGGGCCGGGTGAATCCCGGCTTTCCCCGCCTCCCCACCTAACCCCCCTGCGCGCTCCCTTCCCAAGGCGACCACCTGCGCCGCCCCACTTACCATCTGCCCCGCGGGGAGGGCCCCCCGGGGTAGCGGAGCCCTCCCTGCTCCCGAGCGGCTCTGGGGGAGCTCGGTGTTCGCCTCCAGCGCTTCGCTACCGGAGAGATCAGGTTCCGCCCCCCCTCCCCCTCCAGCTCCGGCCGCCGCCGCCTCCTTGCATGACACAGCAGAACCGCAGCTGCTGCAGCGAGTCCCAACCATCCGCCCAGGAAGCGCCGCAAACCCAGGCTTGGGAGGGGCGGAAGGGGGCAAGGCGGGGGCCGTCGCCGAGGGGGGTTCTTGCCCCACTTTGCACCAACACTCCCTTCCCAGCCCTGGGGCACGGGCACATGATTCTCCAGCCGACCAGGCCGAGCCGTTGAGGAATGCTGGGGGGTTGGCATCAGGAGGGATGGGACCAGAGAGCAGGGTGTGAAGGAGACCCCTGTAGGGGCAGGACATGGCAGGTAACGAAGGGGAAGAAGAGGCCCAGAAGTCAAGGGCCAGGCTGTGAAGGAGAATAAAGGAGGTCAATGAGAGGTAAGGGGGTAGAGTTGCTGAGAAGGGAGACAGAGCTGGGGGTGGGGGTGGGGGGTGAGCTGGGACAGGAAGACTGGGGGAGGGGGGTAGCATTTGGGGAGCCCTGGACTAAGGACGCAGCACCTGGGCTGAATTAAGAGGCGAGGGCAGAAAAGAGGAGAGAGGTAGGAGCATTTCGCGTTAAATAGAAAGGTAAGAATTAGGGGACATGTTACAGAATTAGGAAGGATGAAGTGGAGCTCATTCATCATGGCTGAGGGAGGTGGAAAGAGATAACAGTCCAGGCAAAGCCCAAAGAAAGGATGATCTTCCACCCCACTCCTCAGTTTCCTGCAAAGTTTTTCATAATTCTGCCAGTTCAAACAGGGAGTTGTCCTTATAAATGAGGAAAGCATGCATTAACACATAGAAATAACTATTTAGCTTAGATTTACGGGATAAAATCTCCATGGTCCACACAAACTTTATAACAGAGATGTGGGATTGAAGTTCTCAGCCCATAAAGCAATTGTAATTCAGTACGGAAAGCACGCAAAACTGATGATAGTGTCCACACGTTATTGGACTTGAATAAGTCAGAGTGTTTGTTAACTACTTCAGGTAAATGTTACAAATGACAAAAATGATCAGTTCAAAATATCAGAAAGATGCATATACTTTTGTTCTCTGTGCGCGCGCGCGCACACACACACACACACACAATTTCTAGTGTCTGACAGGTAAAGCATGACAGGGGAAAATGTATTTTTCTGATTATTTTATTTCCCATGAACAACACTACGCACTTTACAGCAAGACCAGCTGCTTCTCACTATTTGAAGGAATGTGGTCAGAAAGTAATGCAAAAAGTGCTACTTTGGTTTTGTCTGTACCTTTCAGGTCGTATCTTGGTACCTCACTTCCTGACACAAACAAGTTTTCACTGTTGTCAGCAACAAAGCCCTCATATAGCTGCGGAAGAGGAAAACTATCGCATTTTGTCTCCTGCAAGCATCACCCACCGTTACCGGAGGAATGTAATTCCAGAAAGCCCTAAAGCTGATGATGATGGTAATTATGTATCAAATGCCTGATTCTGTTTGTTGTTGTTGTTTTGCCATTTCTCTTGTAGCCAAGAGCGGGCAGAAATCCGGTTTTTCTTTTTGACTTGGCAAAATGTAAGCAGACCTGATAGAGAACTAACTCGTTGCTCTTGGGGGAAAATAAAGTAGGAGCCGCGAAATGTCATGTTAACAGAGCGTGGGCTTTGTGACTGTAGGAAAGGATTTCAGGACGTTCCTTCTGTTCAGTGTCCTATGTGACGAGCAGAAGCTGTACGCGCACAGACGCCGCGGCTCCCCGGATGCTGGGGCTCCCTTCTGGGGGCTTCGGGGCGCCAGGAGCCCCATCGGGACGCCGCGAGGGGCTCTCGGCGGGCGGTGGTACGAACGCTGCGGCCGCCGCCAGTCCTGCTCCTGCTGCTGCAGCTGCAGTCACGTGGGAGCCCCTTTAAGTTTCCATAGAGAGGCCTCTCCGGTGTCACATGATGGACATGATATAATGAAACAACATTGTGGAGAGGAAAGCATTAGGGGAGCCCACGGCTACGAAAACAAGTGAGTGAGAAGAGGTGGGGGGAAGAGAAACTACGCCACCTCCCCGGTCGCTGAACCACACGCAGCGGCCGCCGGCGCCGGCGATGCCGGGGGGCAGGGAGACCCGGCCCGCAGCTCCCGCCAGGGGACCCCGCGGTGGGGAGGACAACTTTTAGCCGGCAGCCTCGGCCAGCACGGCACCTGTCTCCGGAGCCTCCACCGCTCCCCGTGACGATGCAAGGGAAACGCTGGAACAATGTGCTCTACAAACATACATGCGCATCGCTCTCCCCCTCACGGCTCGCTCCGGAGGAAGAAGAGAGGATTTACGCAGCAGCGTGTGCTCAGCCTCCAGGTAAGTTCTGCGGAGTGGGGAAAGCCGGCCCCACCGGCAGGACTTGGGGGCGCGCGTTGTGTGTCCTGCTTCGGGGGGAGCGAGGCGGATGGGTCCGATGGTCCAGCAGAAACATTTCCAGTGTGGACTCTTGTTATTTCCTCTTTCCACACGCGCCGCGGTCCCACCCTCCAACTACCCGGGGCCCCAAGCCTGCCCCCGGGGCCGGGGCCACAGGTCACAGCCGGGGTGTCCGGGAACGGGGCGAGGGGGAATGCAGGGGTCCTGGCGTCCCCGGGAACGCTGGGGCGACTTCGCCATGTTTGTGTGGCTCCCAGCGCTTTCCCCCCCTTGGAGGTGGCTAGATGCCACATGGCTCCTCCGGAGCTGCTGCCGGGTTGAGAGTGTGGTGTGCGTGTGTGGCTTTTTTTTTTTTTTTCAATGTCCGCATTCCAGCTAATGTTGCGCAGATAAAATTCAAACTTGAGGTAAACAGAAGAGGAGGAGGAGGGAGGGGAGGGAGCGGGGAGACTGTTTCCATTTAGAGATCCCACCTCTTCACTCGCAGAGACCGATATCCCGAACGCAGACAGCACGCGCTCCTCTCTCCCACCTACCCCACCTCTGCTGGGGACCAGAAGCCAGGCGGCGGGAGTGGGCGTCCTTGCAGGAGGCGGGCGCCTGGGCGCTCCGAGGGAAAAGCACGCCTGGCACCCGTGCCCCTGGCGGCTCCCTCTCCTCGCCGGGAGGCACGTAGGATGCCTCGCTTTGCTCGGAGCTGGGGGGCGGCAGGGGTGCCTGCCAGCCCCCTCCCACTCCGTTGCTTCAGGGTGCGGGACAGTCTCTCTCGCACCGTACCCAGGCGCACGCTCCGGAAGCCGGGCTGGGTGGGTCTCCAGGTGACGTAGCAGGTGTGTGGTGGGCATTTCTATTTGCAAGTTGTATTAGGTGGGAAGACGTGGTCGGGGAGTCGTATGGGCAGAGCGCCTTCTTGGGGGCTTTTTTTTTCGGCGAATTACGGAGAAAAGTCAAGATATGACCCACCGACAACTCCCCGTTTAAATAGCTGATTCAGTTCGGGGCTACGCTGAAGGGTGAGTGGGGATGTGTAAGGGGGAGGGGGAGCTTCGTCACGTAGAAAATGAGGCACCTGACAGCTAGGATGGGTGCCTGCACCCCCATTCCCGGGCAGGAAAGGTGGGCTGGGTGGGCCGAGAGGGCGATGTCCCCCGGGGTGGGCGCAGGTTCAGGGTCCCCAAGTGCGCGAGAGTTCGCAGCCCTGCCCGGTGGGAGTGCCGTGACGGGGGGTGACAGCCACGTGAGGGGGGTCTCCGGCAGCACTGGAGCCCGGAGAGGAGCGTGAAGTGCGTAGCAGAGTCGTGACGGGGGCGGACACGAAGCCGCGTGGGCGGCGGGGCGAGGAAGAGCGGAGACTCCCACGGGCCCGACCCCAGAGCGGTGGCGACGGCTTTATTCCGAGCAGCGAGCCGTCCCGGCCGCCGGTGGGTGCGCACTCGGGGCCCTCTCTCGGGAGACGGCTTCCGGGCGGGGTCCCCGGCCGGGAACGAGGGCTGTAAACAGGGTGGCGCCCTCTGCCCTCCCGCCCCGGGCCTGCCGGGGCGCGCGCCGGCGGCGCCCTGGGCGGCCGAGGCGCGGCCGCGTCACCGGGCAGTGGCGGCGGGGGCGCGCCCGCTCCCCGCCAGCCCCGCGCGTGCCCGCCGCTGCCTGGTTGCCCAGCCTCCTCTGTTTTTGTTTTGATGGAGCCCGCGTGCAGCTGGCGCGTGTCGAGTCACGTGTCGTGGGCGGGAGGGAGCCGGGGCGAGGGGGGAGGGCGCGGTGACGCACGCGTCCCGAGGGCCTGACACCCCGGGTGGGCTCCTGGGGAAGGGGCGTGGGTGCTTGCGCCCCAGACCGATCGGGATTGCGTGAGTGGTTAGGGCTGCGTCTGGTGGAGTTCGTGGGAATTGGTCCTCCCAGAGCAGTATTCGGACGTGGGTGTAAATCCCACCGCGCTTTGAGTTCGTCGTCGCAGCATGTAAGCGAGCCTCATTCATCCGGCCTTTAGGGCCAGCCTGCGCTGATTCGGTCAGAAACGGAACAGACTGCTGGCGTGTGTGTATCTCCCGGCATTTAGAGACCTACATGTGGTTCTTAATCCTGGCTGCACGTTATAAGCAACTGGAGCGCTTTAGAAGAACTCCGATGCGTGCCCGGACCCCAGACCAGTTAAATCCAAATAGGGTGTATTTCTTCTCTGTGTATGATGCACTGTGAAGCGTGAGAACTTACAGAGGTAACCAGCTTGATGGAATAGACAGTTGTGAAAACATCCTTATTTGGGGACCAAATAGAGAAAACTGCTAAAATAATAGCACATGGTGATCAGTCACTAGATTGGGGTCACTGTGCTGGCATTGTGGCTACACAGACATGGATATAAAGGTGTATATGTAGTTGAAACATTTTTTTCCGGTTTTATATTGGGGCAATTGCAGATCAAGAGGTTATGAATTGGTCAATGATGATCCCTGACTAGCAATCCAGGGAGGTATCCAGAAACGATGCTTTTCAATTACTACATATGCTGCACTGGAAATATACCTTCACTTAAGGGCCACATGCTTGTATCAGTAGGAAGAACTATATGTTTGCCTATGGGCCGGTGACTATATACGTATATCTATTTATATATTGTTATTTGGAAAGTTTTGCTTGTATTATTAAAAGGAGTATCACTAGCTGAGTTCATTAAGGCCTGTAGGCCATTAACATTTTCAAGTTTATTGTGAAGAGAGGGGATCCCAGTAATTTGAAGAGAACAGATTTTTTGCAAGTTTTTGTGTTTTGAGACTTGAACATAACATGTAAAGTGAAGGGAGGAGTCCAGAAAATGCAGATATTCCCCAGGAATTTACATGAGCACCCACAGAAGCTGCTTTAGGTTGCTGGGCATGATAAAATGTTGGGGGTCACAGGCTGGATGTGGCTGAAAGTGCAAGGCGTGCACAGAGTAGCAGAAGTTCTGCCATGAAGATTTTGGAGGAAAATAACTACTATGGTCTGGACTATGGAAGTATGGCTTCTACAGCCCCCATCTCCCTTTGATTTATTATACTTGTCTCCTGGTCAGAAAAACTCTTAGTGGAAATATTTAGATGACTGAGGATAATCCCATTTGTTCTGAAAATATGTTCATTGATATATTCTCTATGGATATTCCTCATGCAACTCACAGGAAACAGTTTAATGTTTTTTTGTTTGTTTTTTTCCTGAAAACAAAGGGTTCCAATTAAAATCTTCGTATTATTAAATACGTATTGCTAAATGGTTCTGTGTCACAAAGAAACATCTTGGTATTCCTACTTGTGATTGCTATCTAATATTGTCAGCTAGAAGGCAGATGGAGGCATATTACTTACCAAGTTTTAGGGATTGGTTTTCACGTTGCTTGCAGTTTTGATGAGGGAAGTTTACAGACCTCCAAGGCAAGACATAAACACGAGTGTCGTCATGTGGGGGTCTGGCCTGGAAATAGCTCTCTAGCCCCCTCCCCCTCCTTCTATTCTCATCCCCATCCCTGTTGACCACCAAAGACACGTCGGTCCTGCCTTGCGAAACCACTTGTGTGTCGTTCCTGCACAGCTTTGCCCAGTTGCCTCTTGGGTCCTCCTTTAGGAAATCTCCCCAGGTTTCTCCTCAGAAAACCTTTTTCAAATACTCTGTCACCTCTGTATCCTGTACATACTTGTCTCGCTGCATTTATGACAGCGTATCACGCTTTTGTTTACAACAGGGGTGTCCCTGTTGTAAACAACCTTGTGGCTTCCCTGGGCCACATTGGAAGAAGCATCGTCTTGGGCTGCACATAAAATACACTAACATTAAGGACAGCTGATGAGCTAAAAAAAAAAAAAAAGTGGCAAAAAGAATTTCATGTATTTTAAGAGAGTTTACGAATTTTGATGGGTCACATTCAGAGCTCCGCAGCTGGTGGGCTGGGCTGCAGGTTGGACTAGCTTGTTTTGTAAGTTGGACACCTGTACTAAACTGAGCTCGTCAAAGATAGGAATGGTGATTATGTAACTGTGTCACTGGTACACGTGGAGGCACTTAAATTTATTGCGTTGGTCCGAATTGATTTTGAGTTGCTTTATGTGTGTTGGTGTTTGCCTGTGTCACCACCCACCTTCCTTCTTAACTGTGCTCACCTCCTCTGCTGCTAGCTGCTACTGAAACACAATACCAGCAACACATTCTTGTAAAAGGAATAGGAAGGACGGGGCACAATGTATTATTACTATTCAGTTTTTCACTCATTTCCCCATTTCATTTTCAATTGGTTGATTGACCAGCATGAATTTTCTTGTTTACTCATGTGCCCTGGGAGAGATGCTCAACATTATCACTTTCCAATTGTATTTAGGAAGGAGGAAATGGTACGATGTTCCTGAAGGACATACTTTTATGAGCCATGGCTGAGTATAGGTGCTTCATCACATTTCATTAAACTGCAACTTTCAGATTTAGTTTTACCGGAGGTATTGGTGGAGCAGCTCTATCCCATAGAGCTTTCTGAGATGACATAAAGTGATTCAATGATATATTTTTAATAACGTAGAAGTGATAGTCACTAGCCACTTGAGGCTATTGAACTTAAGTGTGGCTAGTGCCACATAGGAACTGAATTTCTAATTCATTTAAATATAAATAGCCCCTAAGTGGGTAGTGACTACTATATTGGACAGCACAGTTACATAGGACTTGCTTATATTTAAGTCTAGTATTTGACAGGTGAACAGTTAGGCTAAGGTATTCTGCTTTTGAAAGAAAAATATTGATTCGTTTGCTAGGGCTTACCACTATGCGTCTCGTTCAGAGATTATATAACGTGTTTACTGGGTGATATTCTTGACATATGTGAGTGAGGCTTTCATATTATAGAGTGTTGGTCTGTGTGAGCTTTTCATGTAGTTCATGTGGCCTTCCTCTTTTAGGAGTAGAGTGATTATGAGTAATTATTTGCAAGTCAAATGGATTTTACCCCTTGACATATAAACTAAATGGAAGTCCCATAAGTGAATCAGTACTTCTCTAAGATGTATTGTGAAGAGCAGGCAAGCACTATATTTCTCTTGCTGGTCATTTTATCCCCAGTGTTTCACACAGTGCCTGACACATAGTGAATGCTCAGAAATATTTGTTAAATGAATGATATTCAAATAATGTGATCCCTCTGACTTAGCTTCGGAGAGTATATTGTACACTAAATTCACAGTTCTTCCAAGGAATACAATTTCTCCAGAGGAATTATGAACTGTGACTGATTTTTTCCCTTTAAGATGTGTATAGCAGGGTAGGAATTGTTACCTTTATTTGATGACAGTTGGACAAAGTCATAAGATTATTTGGTGCTCAGGTCATACAGAGAGAGGTGGAAGTGTAAGTCAGATTGAGTAGTTGTTTCTGTTACCTTGTGTTCATGTCCACGATTTTTCTTCAGAGAAGTAAAATCAGGCACTAACTTACGTTAGTTAGAAAATTTGGTTTATAAAACCAAATTATATATAATGTTAATGGAGCCTGAAAACAGGACTGAAAATAGCTCTAGGATGGCATGACGTTGAGAAAATAGCTTTCACGTGAAAAACAGGAATGGAAACATTTATTTCTTAAACCTCTAAAACTCAGTTTGCGGTAATCTTAACACCCAAGTTATAAACTTCTCAAAGGGGATATTTGAAACGTAAATAGAAACAGATGTTTAGTTGTGCCGATAACCACTGCTAGACTTTGAAATATTTATATAAAAAGGTGTATGAGATGCATCAAACATTTGCTTAGGCCGAGAAGCCCTAAGGCTGAAAGTTGTAGATTTCATTTCATGTGGTAGATGTTGGGTGGGTGGGTGGGTGATGAGACAGTCTAATATGTGGTCTATAACTTGTAGGAGATGTTGCACCTCCTATTCTCAGTGTTGTGGGTTAGGCCCACCTACCTTGCGGTGTTGCGTGTGGCTGGATTACACGCCTGTCCTTGTTCTACGACACAGAGTAGCTTCCTATCATTCCGGCACTGTGTGCGCCACACGTGAAAGCGAATTTTTACTGAAGTCAGTAACTCATGAATGAAAACATAAATCTGTTTTAAAAAAATTTACAATACATTCCAAGATAAATTGTGAAGTATTTTGGTGGGTGGGGTGGGGATAGGGAGGGGTGTTAACCTTCTATTTTAGCAATTTCTGGCCTCTTAGTCCTTTTTGATTGCGTTTTAAACACCTTCAGTGTGAACCTCTTTGGTGTGTGTAGGGAGGATGTCCACAAACAAAAAACAGGTCATCAACCGTGTGTGTGTGTCCCATACATTACTGCTGATGCCCTCAAAACCGAACCAAAACACAGCTATAATAAGACAAAACCCACCACTGCTATCAGCAACAAAAGGTAACCCAACCAACCAAACCAAAAAGCCTGTGGGATTTGAGTTGTTGCTTTTATCGGAAGGTGTGTAATGTGAAGTCTCAAAATTCTTCAGGTATTACATGTAAATTACTCATGACAAAAAAGTTTATATCTGCCTGTCTGTCCAGCTATACGACAATGATATGAGATTCCACACTGCAGTAGCTCAAGATGTATTTGTTGTAGGAGATCCTATTAAGTTACTTGGATTCAGGCATATAGTTTGAGATCATCTTGAAAGTTTATTGAGAACTCTGTCTAGTGACCTTAGTCACTAACAATGTAAGAATTGAAGGAAGTTACTGGCTTCGTACCTTTCCCTGTCAGTGGAGTGGTTGGATTGGATCAGTGGTTTTTGCACTTTAGTGTCTATCTGCATCATTGAAGGCTCCTTAAAACCCAGAATGCTGGACCCCACCCCAGAGTTTCTTAGTAGGTCTAAGATGGGCCTAAAATAGTCTGCATTTCTTACAAACCTGCGTATTTCCAGGTGATGTTGATTTACTGGTCAGAGGACTGCATGTTTTTTGGTTTTTTTTTAAGATTTATTTTTGGGAAAGCTGGGATGGCTCAGTGGGTTAAGCGCTCACTTTGCAGCGCCGGAGACCCAGGATCAAATCCTGGCCCTGGCCCGTGGGGACCCATGTGCTGAACTGGGGAGTTCCCCCAGTTCAATTCTCTCTGTATCTCTCTCTCTCTCTGTCAAAAACAATAAAAATAAATTTTTTTTTTATTGTTTTTGACAGAGAGAGACAGAGAGGGGGAGGGCCAGAGCAGTCGCCATAGTTGCACGTAATTAGTTTCTGATATACTTTCGTTCCACAGGTGGGCGTGGGGCCGCACAGGGCAGGAACGGGGTGGGGGACCTGCTGCGTGGGAGGCAAACCCCGTCAAGCGGGGGGCCTCATACATGGGAAGCACACCTGAGGCGGGAGCCCAACTGGGAGCCTCCCACGTGGGTTGCTTGCCCCGGTGAACCCCAGTTCAGCATATGGGTCTGCACAGGCCGGAGCCAGGATTCAATCCTCAGACCCCTGGGCTGCAAAATGAAAGCTCAACCTGCTGAGCCATCCTGGCTTTCCCCAGAGGGCTGCATTTTGAGGATCAGTGAATTAAAATAATCTAAAGTTCTGTGATTCTTAGGCCTCCCCTGTCCTCCATTCAAGTTACAGCACGTATCCTTTGATTTCTACAGTGTTATGTCATTTAGAGATTGCTTATGGCAAACTGATTTTTAAAAGTTTGAAATGGGTTAATTAATTATATTTTGAGAGTTTCTCAAGAATTTCATATCTTTTGCAAAAACTTTGAATCTGTTAAACCTCAGACTTGTATTCTTACCCAGCAGTAGAAGTCTCCAGTTCAAATATATTGGACTATTTCTGATGTTATTAAAGGACAAAACTATTTGCTGCCCCTTGAAAGTAAATGCTGTATCAAATATAACCAAGTGCCTCCTAATACACAGCTACAGGGCATGATGGGGGTGCATTACGTAATTGTAGGCTCACCAAATAAAAATGGTTTTGGTGAGCCACAGTTCTTTTCCTAGGGTGACCAGACGTCCTGCTTTTGGCGGGACAGTCCTGATTTTTAACAATTTGTCCCGCGTCCCGCGGCGTTTTAAAAAAGTCCCGATTTTTGGAAAGAATGCACGACAAGCTAGGGAACTGCGGGAGATAGACCAAATTTTTAATCAAGCACCCCCACCCCCCACCCCCATCAATGGTGTCCCGCTTCACCAATGTGACAATCTGGTCACCTTAATTAGAACTCTGTGGGTTTGCGTCCATACTAGACTGATAGCAAACACCTGGGCGTCCTCTGCAGAGAACTGCCTCCTAGGAGTTGCCTGGAGGAGGATGGAGAGTAAGTCGGCGCGGCCATCCCCTATTTTGAGGACTCTGGGGAAACAGTGAAGGTGCTGCAGTTTCTAAATGAAGGGTCTGGGGCTGAAATCGGGTAGGAAGCGGGTATACATACTAGGAGTTGCCTTAAAGCCACACTGTTCTTATCCAGAATACATGTTTGCTGGGAGGGGTGGGGGAGGCGATATGGGGAGGGTTTCGTGGAGAATCCAAGGCCTTTTAACAGGCGGTATTCTGGAAGCAGTCCAGGTTAAAATAGACTCCCAGGTGCCGAGAGTCAGAGGGACTGGACTCATGGTTTGAGGTGAGTTGAAGTGAGGTTTGTTCTAATGTGCATGAATTTATTAGAGAAAAAGGAATAGTAAGATTTTGGGGTGGGGCGGGATAATCTTATCTGAGAGAAGGGAAATGAAAAGGAAGAAACGGGTGAGAAGCTGAGAATGGGAGGATAAAAATGGAAGGTTTTAACTTAAATGCTCTAAAACTTTGTGTATGTTAAGACGAGACTAGTTAATAGCACAGGTGTCTTCATTAGAAAATGAATTAAGCAGTTTTTCTTTCCATTTCCAGTGAATACTTCAAAATATCACTTGATGCTATTACTTAACTTACATCAAATGCCTTTCTGAGTTATGTCCTGGATTCATGCAGAGCTTACTTTTTAAGATTGCTTTATGTTTGTTAACTAGTTTACATGAAATTTCTGGACGGCACACATGATGCTTATTCTTGTGTGTGTTTTATGGATTAGGGAACAAATCATTTGTGTAACACAGGCCACAAAGCTGGGCACAGGCCAAGAGATCTCACTGCTTTTCACAATCTACTAGTTTTCATTTTATCTTGGAACTCTCATACTTCTAACTGCTTTTATAAAATGGTTGAACCTTAAACCTTGGAGTTGATGTAGCATCTGTATAATTGATTTTAGACTACATTTCATGGATATGGCCTTAGATTTTGAACTACTGTATATTTCTTTGAAAAGAACTACATGTGATTTGCTACTCAGATCTACTGGTCATTTGTTGACTCGCATATCTGTGACATAATCTTCATAAGTAAATCTGTGAAACTGTTTTGAATTCTTTAGCCTTGACAGTTGTTGAGGCTGGGGCTGGCAGTCTATAGGACAAGGGTGGGCACAGGCCAGTTTTCACTGAGCAGCCAGAGGGACTGAGCTACTGAGACTTGTGCTATGTGATCCCCTCCCCACGGTCTTCCTTGGGACCTTTTGAAAGCCACCTATGCTTTAGAGAGTTAAGACACTTACTGTTTTTCTTGTGTATAGCACTTGGCAACATCTGTCTTGGCCCTCCTGCGTCTCTTGAGGGTCCTTTCTTCCAGCTTCTGACATTTTTGTTTCTCTTACAGCCAGGTTTCTGTCTTCTCCCACTGACTCCTGGTTGGCCAAACCTCCATGTGGATTTCCTTTATGTTCCTAGCTCCACATTTTCCTGTTCTTTTTCTGTCAAGTTCTTCTGTGCTGTGGCTGATTTTACTTAGTTTGGTGGAAAGAGGTAGAATAGTGTTCGTAATAATGATTAGGGGGTGCCTGCCTCTTTGGATACTGTGCTAGGTGCTTCACACTCTTCCCACTGAATTCCATTTCCCACAGCTACTGAACTTGGGAGAAGGTCCCACCCAGTCTGGGTCACAGCCTGCGTGTCTGTAAAATGAAGGGTTAGTGGATTAAAGTGTTTCTGGCCCTACAGTGCTCTGATTGAGTTTATTTACATCACAGTGTGATTGTAAACCCTCACCAGGAGCACAGTAGCTTTTTGAAAGACAACTGTTAAGTAAACTGGCCTCAGTGTAGAGGGGCGCTTGACTCCCAGGATCACAAAATCAAGGACTTTTTAATTAAACTGTCTGCAGTATAGCTGGCCTGCTTTTCCTTCAGGAGTTGGGGATAGGTCTCAAGGGCACTCTTCATACTTGCGCTGTTCACATCAGAAGACTCCAAAATTGAACCTGGGCACTCCACTTTGGGAAAGTTCTTGACCTCGATTTGGAAGATTCTGTTGCTTCTCATGTCCGTGATGGAAAAGCTAGTCTTCTGAAGACATCCCCTCTCGTTGACAGTATTTAGACAAGTAGGGGACTTTCTGGGAATGTTCTTAATATTTCTTGAAATTCTTAACTCAGAAAAAAATGCTACCTCAGATCTTTCTCTTGCAGAATTGTACTTGGCCTGTGACCTTGAGGGCTTGTTTTCTATTTCTAGGGGAGTTTTTGTTATGTTCACAACTACACCAAGCTACTTATCTGTTATTGTCAAGGTCACTGACGATTGTTTTGCTTTCTGCTTTTATATTGATGTAAGGTGCATTCTTGCACATAGTTTCCATTTTCTAAAAACCTATGCTTATCGGTTTTGTTTGTTTGTTTCTGTTTCTAGAGAGATTAAATATTTCTCTATCTTTTCCTATTTGTTAGCTTTTCAAAATTGTATATTACCTACGTTTTATAGGCTTTATCCCAAAAGACTTTGTGATGATTCATCAGTTTTTAGTGATTATTGTCTGAAAATGTAGGCACTTAATAGCAACAAGTAAAAAGTATTTTTAAATAAAATACCATTCATAGCCTTTCTTTGGATTTCACCTTTGAAACCTGTAGTCTATTTATGCCTTTCAGCTAGTTTGTGAAATGTTACTGTGTTTGCAGACTTCTCCTATTTTCATGGCAAAAGGTATCAAGGTTCTCCTTTTCTTCCACTTTTAAAGGGTTTGAAATTGATTCCTCCTATTACTAATTTAATCCTTCTGAAAAGGCACATAGGAGTTTGTTCTTTGCTATATATCTTTGCGGGTTTGTCAGCAGTTGGAAACAAGGACTTCATAGGCTTAATGAATCAACACCTTAATTAGTCATTTCATATTATGTGCAGAATACTTTTTCAATACAGAAGATAATTTAAGATTGGAAACAACAGAAATATCTCAACACAGATTTGCTTTAAAAATATTTTAAAGATGATTATTCATATAATAGCTGAAGAGCATTTGCTCATGTGTGAGGGAAGGGATGGCAGCATATCCTGGGCTCATTGTGTCCCCTGGTCCCAGCCCCTTGGCTGCACAAGGAGCCCACGTTCTTGAAGCTGTGGCACCCCAAGAGTCTGACTGGAAATGCCCCCTTCTGACTGTATTTTGTTGTTTTTGGAGAGCGCTGAATTGCAGTTTGTATAAATACACATATGACTTGACTTGCTAAAACATCTTTTTTGGATCGTTGTGATCTTGTGAAGTTAAATAGATCCAAGTTCTAGGAAGATCACTCAACAGAAGCGCATCAGATCCTGGACATGCCAGGTAAACAGTCTCATGTATTTTGGTAGGGTGACCAGACGTCCCGCTTTTGGCGGGACAGTCCTGCTTTTAAACAATTTGTCCTGCGTCCTGCGGCGTTTTAAAAAAGTCCCGATTTTTGGAAAGAATGCACGACAAGCTAGGGAACGGCCGGAGATAGACCAAATTTTTAATCAAACCCCCCCCCCCCCCGGGTCAATGGTGTCCCGCTTTACCAATGTTAAAATCTGGTCACCTTAATTTTGGGTTGTAGCTCTTTATGTGTTACTTTTAACGTATTGGAATCCTCCAGTCCTCTACGTGGAGTCTAGGGGCAGGCACAAGTAAACATATCCTCTCTGGGCAAACTTTGTGTTCAAAACTAAACAAAAGAAAACAAACAAAAGCACTTGAAAGTGTCTGGAGTCTGTCTGAAATGCTTGTGGGATGCTGACAAACCATGGCCCTAGGATACTGACAAGCTGTTTTTGGCCATTGTTCGCCTCCTTATTTATTCTGTTTTCTTTCTGTATGTTTGTTTCTCTCTCTCAATTGCCTTCCCTTTGGGGCTCTTTTCTGTTCCTTCTGTTTTTTTCCTTTTCCCCTTTTTCCTAATCCCTGTTGTGGATAGCCTTATAACATTCTACAGTTTCCACCGGCATCTTTCTAGCTTGACTAATGGCAGCCCAGAGCTAAAGACAAGTTTTATTCTGATATTTAAGGTTATAAGTAGTCTGTAAAATTCCATGCTGGTGCAGACTATTTCTAAAGAGTTTAATATATTTATATAGCATACTCCGTATTAAATGGAAAATCAATGTGAAATGTAGAACTTCCAAATTCTTTGGGATATGTTGGTTTGGTTTTTTTCATAGTCTCAGCCCTTTTATTTTATGTTGTTATTAAATTTGTTGGGGTGACATTGTAAAATTATATGGGTTTCAAGTGTACAATTCTATAATATATCTATGTACAGTTCTATGTGTGGCATTGTGTGCTCACCACCCAGAGTCAGTTCTTCCGTCACCATATTTAAGTAGGCATTCAAATACCGGTAGGTTTCAGATTGAAGTTTATATTTTATGCTAAAGGGCATCCTACCAAATTTTAGGTAATAGTAATCATATGAATGTTGAATTTCAGGGTTCTTTTGTAAGCAAAGGTGTTGTTTGGGTTTAAATCATGTCTTTAAATTGCTTAAACTGTAACAAAACTTGGTTTAAAAAATGTGACAGCATCAAATTTGTTTTAAATATCCAACTATGCCACTGTCAAGGATCAGAGTATATTCTAGCTCTTAAGAGGCTTCAGAGCTAGTTTAATTCAATCTAAATTTATAGATGAGACAGTTTACTTAATTTTATACAGCTGGTTAGTGACTAGTTGACCACAATTGGGTCATCCACTTCCCTATCTGCTCTGCTTTTTTTGGGACAGAAGGTTAAATTTATGAAATTTAGGTAAAATGGGCAGAGAAGCCTGAGAAGAGTATGTGAGTTGTAAACCTAGCTTGATCTTACTATGAGATGTTGAACGAGGCGGCTTAACCTCTCTGGATCTCAGTTTGGGGAGGGTTGAACTTTAAGGTCCCATCCAGGTCTGTGACTTGTATTCAGGAGAGAACATTGAAATAGATTTAGTTTCTTCCTATAATACATTTGTGCAGTTTCGATTTGTGTCTTATTTCAAGTTGATATCATTTCTATTATATTTTTAGTGTAGGTATCACTTGTACTTTTTGCTAGTGAGCCAACTTCTCCAAAGTGTGATGTTTTTAGATACAGGTTGTTGACAACATGATTGTTGCTTCAGTATGCAAGCATCTTTAGCATCATCTTGATTAACTGAAGTGAACACATATTCAGAGGCAGGTCTTCCCTAGTTGCAAACTGGTGGAAAGATACTCTGAAGGAATATTCCATAGACAGATAACTGAGAGGCACTTTTTTCAAATTGTTTACAGTTTATTATAATGTTGGAGAGTCATGTCATTAAAATAAAATTTAAGAGTATCTGGCTATCTTAACTTCTACGGTTGCTTTATTTGGGATTGTGGAACAGGTTTTTCCATTCTCAGTAGGATAATTTGTCATTGTTTGTCAGAGAGAAGATACTTGTGACAATCTGGAAGGATAGGAAAGATGAGCTGAAAGTATTGGAGAAAATTAGCTGAGGAGACTGAAGATGCATTTCTAAGAAGACTGTAATAGTGAGTTTTGGGAGCTTCCCCTCATTGCCCAAGAGTAGTTCCCATGACCTTTGTTTAATAAAAAGCCCATTCTTTCAATACTTTTTTTTTTTTTGAACACTTAAATATGCATCTCATTGAGCTGTGGGAATGACAAAAGAATTACTTATCAAGAGCTTCTTCCTCTAAGTGTTTACTCTCTGCTTGGGTTTTCACTGAATGCATAGACCACGAAATAGTGAGATGCAGTAAATCTGACCCCAAAGAATGGTCTGGACAAAAAGAGTGAGGGGAGAAAAACTGAAGCAGTAGAGGAAGACCCCAAAGAGTCATGAAATTTGAAGGACCAATAGTTAAGTATAACTAAAGAATTCCATTTTCTTTTGGGAGGGTGCAAGTTGTGGTTGAGTTAGGTTAGGGGACAGGCTCAGGAATTGGGAAATATGACCATTGTAATTTATGTTTTAAGTGGCAAATGATGGGATGCTATGGAAGTGGGAGAACCTTTTCACCCGTTCTTTTTATTTTGAAATTTTCAAATTTTTAGTAAAATAGCACTCTAAAAACATTATGCCCTTCTTCTAGATTAATCAATTGTTAACGTTTGGCTATATTTACCTGTTCACTCTGTGCATTTGTGTTTTGAATCAAATATTATGTACCTTTGTACTACTTTGCTTAACCATTTGAACATAAGTTGCAGATACCATGACATTTCACCTCTAAATCCCTGCTAAAGAGGACTTACTCCAGTATTACCACACTAATTTTCACACCCAACAAGTTTAACATTGATATAATAACATGACCAAATATTTAGAAAATATTTAAACTTGAAGGTGTAACATGTATTTATTTTTATTTTTTTGAAAGTCAGGTAACTTGTCTAGCACAATGTGTATTGAATGAATTTGTACAGTAAGAGACCAGAGCCATGGAAACTCGTCTATACATATTTGAAAAGTCATATATAAGCATAAAATAGAAAGAGGAAGGTCATATATTCTGATATGCTGTATTCTTGAAGATAGCAATCTTAAGAACAAAGTATAGAAGAGTGTAAAAAAGAATTTATAAGTAGTTGTGTGTATATACTTAGATCTGTCTCTGGAATGAAAAAAAGAAAAGAACTATAACATTTTATGCCTTTAAGAGGAGGAAGTAGGTAGCTGGAGGACATGGAGACTTTTCTCTGAATACCGTTTTATTACCTTTTGAATTTTGGACTCTTTGAATATATTACTTATTCAAAAATAAATCGTAAATAAATAAGCATAGACTTATGTTGATACTGTTAATTAGCTTTGTAGCATGTAAGATAATATTTCCATTTATGCCCTAAAACTATTTGGAGAATGGGACCTGAAGCAAAGGTGGAGGAAAATGTTTATCTTTTCAGCTTTGAAGGAAAATTTGCTGCTTGTGCTACTTAATGAAAAAGGATGTTCAAGATGTAAGGTTTTATTTCAGGAGCTGCTAGTATGGACGGGGATCTGATATGCAAGATGTGAAGGAATGTCATGAAGGAAGATGGAGTATGAGCTTGTATATTCTATATTTCTCTTGGAATAAAGGATATTTTCCTCTTCTAAGAAAGAAACAAGAAGATAAATTTGTAGTTTGTTTCAGGAGAAAAATACTGAAGATGGCATGTGGAATTCAGAATTTACTTGCATACATATTCATGCTGCCTTTGATGATAAAAAATGTTTTAAAAGCTGCTAAGAAAAAAATGAATATTTAGGAATAATGTCTGGCTATTTTCTTGATTTTTTTTCTCTATGACATATTCTTGGGTTTTACTGCAGATGGCATGAAAGTTAAAAGAAAACGTTATTGAATAAATCATAGAAATCTGTTATTAGTAAATAATTTTTATTTGATAGCAATTTGATTATTTCTTATAATGGTTTGAACTTGTGTGGTATTTATCCTTAAAATTTGCTGTTTTGCAGTGTTTTGAAATACATTTCATGGAAGTTTGAAATTAATTTCCATGTTAACACAGCCACAGTTTACTTTCTGTTTTTGTATGATTAACACAAAGTTATTGATCGGTATTTAGTGCCTTTTCTCTGGAAGGCCAATGTTTATTAATCAGTGAGTGTTGAATTGCTCCCAGTGACCATTAGGCGTCCTGGGGTTAATGGAGACAGATGGTCTGCCCTTGATAGATGCTTCTGGAAAGTTAACATTTCAACAGTGGTAGTTAAATTTCTGTCAGAGATGGAAGCCACTGATCGTTCAGGCAGTCCCTCAGAAGGAAAGGAACTCTGCACTGCTTGACCAGGCATCTAGGATGTGACTTTGCCCGTGAAGAAATTTGATTTTACCAGTTTGTTCAGAGTTGATGAGGATTGTGGGACTGGATGAAGCTAACCAAGCTAAGCAAGCGTACAGGAGATGGAATATCCCGGTGTGTTAATTTACAGTGGCAGCTGTACTCTGGCCAGCTGTTGACTTATTGAAAGGATAAGATACAGATAGTAACTTTACTTGCTGAACATGCAAATAAGATGGGGAAGAACTGGATCTTTTCGACTGATATTTCTATCAAGACTTGAAATATTTTAGATGATTTCACATTTGGGGCTATTCTGCCTAAAAAGCAAGGGCCTAAAATCAGAGCATCTTTGCTAGAGTGTGGTGTTGGATAAACATGATGGATTCTTCTCCAGTACAGAGGTCCCATTATCCTAGGCCAGATATGTTACAATACAATGCAGAAATAACTGTAATAATAATAATGAGTGCTTGCCATGTATTGGGTACTTGCTAAAATACTTTTATTCTATTATTCCATTAATCCCACAATAACCCTAGGGAATAGATACTGTTATCATTTCCACTTTATAGAAGAGAAAAATCAAAGCTCAGGAAAGCTTAAGACTTGGAGCCCAAGTTCAGAGCCAGCTAACCTGACTCTAAGAAGTTTATGATTCTACTTCCACATGTGATAGAATTTCTTTTGCACATTTCAGGTTCTTTCCAGTTGTGTTTTCCTTAGGATATTGCATGGTCATTTTGAGACCACCCCTAATCTCTCACATGAATGCTTAGGAAATACAGTTATTGTTAAAATATGTTAAGCACTAACTCTTAGGATAGTTTCTTTTTGAAAGTTATTGATCTTTTATGATAATTCTGAATAATTTCATTAGAGGCCGGTCATTAAAAATTACAGTTGCAATAAAACTCAAGGATAATGCAAAGAACAGCTCTTTTCACTTACATTCACCTATTAACATTTCTTTCCCATATACTTTATCATTTGTGCATATTTTTTCTATTGATGTATGTATATGTGTATTTTTTCTGAATCATTTGAAAGTGATATATATATATATATATATATATATATATATATATATATATATATATATACATATATATATCATGGTCCTTTACCCTTAAATATTTCAGTGTGTATTTTCTAAGAATAGGGATATTTGCTTACCATAACAGTCACTACTTCATAAATTTATATTGTTAAAATGTTTTCATCTAATTTGCTATCTATATCACAGTGTTGTTAGTTGACCTGATAAAGTCCTTTATAACATCCCCCTTCCTCTGCTTGGAATGAGATCCAATCTAGGTTCCTATATTGTATTTAGTGGTCATATCTATTTAACATCCTTTAATCTGGGATATTTCTGTTCCACAGTTGTTGTTGTTTTTGCTTGTTTTTTGTTTTGTCTTTTATCAGATTGACATTTGAAGAATAGAATATGTTTCCTTTTTTTTTTTCCTCTTAACAGAAAGTTCCTCATTTTGTGTTGGTCTGATGTTTCCTCATATGCATTCTCAGCCAGAATTTTTCATTTATCAAGTTTATTCTTTTTCAAAATAAGGAAATTAACATGGATACAGTAATATTATCTAAGTACAGAACTTAAGCAGGTTCCATCAATTACCTCCTAAATGTCCTTAGGGTAAGAAAATCACAGATGATATGTTACTTTGACCTGGGCTAGTTTCTGGGTCTTTGTGTTTGTTTCATGGCATTGACATTTTTGAAGTGTGTGAGCCAGTTTTACTAGAACGTCCTTCGGTGTTGGGTGGTTTGAATTTTCCTCATGGTTAGATTTAGGTTTCGCACTGCGGCAGACGTGCTACGCAAGGACATTATGTTCTCAGGCATCATATTCGGAGGCGCACGATGTCTGTCCCACTGCTGGTGATGTTAACTTTGATCACTTGGTTAAGGCCCGGTCTGCCTGGTCTGTCCAGTGTAATTACTCTTTCCCCCCTTTCAGACAATAACTACCTTGTGCAGGGTGTTTTTAATACCCTATTACGCCTCAAACTTTTACTTGTAGGCCTCAAACTTTTACTCGTAGACTACATGGGTAATTCTTGTCTGAATCAGTTCTTTTTATGATGGTTTCCCAATGGTGATACACAATCTATCATCCCCTCTTCATTTATTTGTTGGTTTCCTTAAACAAAGGAAATGTTCCCTTATTTCTTATTTATTTATTTATTTATTTACATTAGTGTAGATGCATGGATTCTTACATTTTTCTTATTTTCTTATCATTACTTATTTTGATGCTCAAATTGCCCTTGATTTGGCCAGTGGGAACCCCTTCATGTGGGCTTGCTTCTCTATTCTTCTGACACATCCCCATCAGTCCTAACCACATCCTCACTTTCTAGCACAGAATGGTCCTCCTTCAATGCCTTCTCTGCCTCAGCCCTGGCAAGGAGCTATGTATTACAGTGCCTGTTTCTGTATAATGTAGCCAATCTGATAGGTGAGAAATCGCATTTCCATGTAGTTTTATTTGCATTTCTTTATTGAGTGAAATTAAATATCTTTTCATATGTTTAAGGGCTACACGGTTATATATATCTATTTGTATTAATATATGTGTATATGTGTGTATTCATGTCCTTTGCCCATTTTTTTGTCAAGTTATCAGTCTTTATTTACTCAGTCTTAAGAGTTTTTTTCTGTAATATGGACATTAGGCCTTTACCTGTGATACTATGTAAATATGTTCTCCCTTTTTATCTACTGTCTTTTTGTTAATGATATTTTTTGTTTTTTGGTCATGCAAAGAAATTTTGTTAAAAATTTTTATGTAATCAAATTATCAATTTTTATTCTTTCTGATTCTGAGTCGCAGTTGGCTTACCTTTTCTTATGTCAAGGTTAGAGAGGAATTCACCATTCCCCACCCACCCACTCTAGTATTTGTAGGGCTTTATTGTTTTACGTTTAGATCCCTGATATCATTTGTATATGGTTTGAGTATGGAGTTAATTTTATCTTTTTCCAAATGACTAACAAATGTTTTAACCATTTACTGAACAGACACTTTTGATCGCAGTGATTTTTAGATGCCTACTTTATCGTATACATACTGAAGTTCCATCTGTACTTGGGTCTATTTTGAACCTTTTGTGTTATTCCACTGGCTTGTCTGTCTACTCATGCTCCAGAAGCACACTCTTCGTTATAGAAGCTTTATAGTATAATTTAATGTCTAGAAGGGACTAGTCTTTCCCGCTATTTTACTGGCTTCTTGTACATGTGTATTTTTAATATGAGGTTCAGTATCAGTTGTCTAACTTTATTAAAAAGAATTGTTGGTATATTTATGGGGGATGGCATTAAATTGATAAATTAATTTATGAGGGCTGGTCAAAAAATTCATGGAACACAGGGGTGTTATTGGGGAGGTAGGAGTACTAGTGCACACAGTTTGATTGCATCACTTATTAGTATTCAGCCCACTTTGCATCTGTGTTCTTTCAGAAGTCACCGAAGAAGCACATCAAAAGTGAAGAAAACCCCAAGTATGTATAAAATTGAATTTTGTGCCATCATTAAGTTTCTCAAAAAACAAAGGAAAACATCTCAAACCATTTAGGAAGAGATGTTAGTGGTTTATAGGGACTGTTGCCCTGAGAAATCCATGGTTTACAAGTGACATAGTGTTTTCAAGCAAGGCAGAGAGTCGATTGAAGACGATTTTCATCTGCAATGTCCTATTGAGAACACTTCCTCAGAATTGCCAAAAAAGCTGAAAACTTGTAGTGGAAGATGCCAGACTGAATAATAAGCAGCTTTCAGAAATTTTGACTATTCTCCATCAGCATCTAAGGATTAAAAAGTCTTTGCAAGATGGGTACCAAGAATGTTCACGCCCCTTATAAAACAACAGCATGTCGAGTGTTCACAGCAGTTTTTGGACCTTTGCAGAGACAACAGAGATGAAGTTTCAAACCGGATTGTTGCTGGAGATGAAACTTGGGTTCATTATTATGAGCCTGAGTCCATGCAGTGGCCTGAACAGGGACATGCCATCCTCTGAGAAGTTTAAGGTGTTGCAATTGGTGGGAAAACTGTTCTGGGAGGGAAAGAGAGGATATCCTTCTGATTGATTACAAGGATAAAGAGTGTCACAATAACTAGAGAGTCTGCTGAAACAGTTAAAAGAACCTGTGAGGGACAAAAGAAGAGGAAAATGAACTGAAAGGGGTCCTGCTTTTGCACGACAATGCTCCCGTGCACAACAGCAATGCTGCACTGGCTACTTTTCACAACTGTGGCTTCTGAACATTAAATGTTCACCCTCCCTACAGTTGAGACCTGGCTCCTTCTGATTTATTATTTGTCCCCAAATATGAAAAAACAGCCTTGAGGGATGAAATTTACAGACTACGAAGAGGTTAAAGTTTCAATTTGAAGGCAAAAACAAAACACCTTTTTTTCCCGAGGGTATAAAGATCTGAAAAGTGTATTAGGGTTAAGGTGAATATATTGAAAAGGAAAAAAATGCTAGTTTTGGGGTTTTTTTTAAATCCCTCTTTCCCCTTCATTCTGTGAATTTTTTGACCACCCCTCATATCACAGACTGATGTTTTTTTGATGTTGACTTGTTCTTTCTCAGAAATGTGTTTCTATTTGTTAACGTCTTCATTTGTCTCATTTTAGGAATGTTTTCAAGTTTTTCTCAGATGGGTTTTACACATTCGTTGTTAAATTTCTTGTTAAGTATTTTCTTTCCTTTCTGAAACTTGCTTTTCTCACTATGTCATGGAGATCTGAATGGGTCAGTACATGTAGACTCATTTAATTTTTAAAATGGATTCATCATAGTCTATTGTATCCTAATTTTACGTTTCCTTTATTGACGTATTTTATGTTGCTTCTGATTTTTCCCTATTATAGATGATGCTCTGGAGAATATCCTTGTACCTATATATTTGTTTACTTGTGTTACTGTATTAGTAAAGTAGATTCCTGGAAATGGAATTGCTTATCATAGGCCGTGTATATTTTTGGGGTAATGTATTCTACCGATATAACCTCTCACACTGTTTGACACTTTTTAAAGTCAAGTAAACTGTATTGTATCTGTCCATTGTTGAAAGATATTCAAGCTGTTTCTGAAAGAAGCTTCATGAAAGTTAATTCTAAACAAAAAGTTATATCTATTTGTCCATTAATATGGGAACCATAAAGATAGCATAGCTATGATTTCTACCTCAAATACTTAAATATAGGTTTGAAAATCAAATATATGTTTGCTTAAAAAAAAAAAAAAAATTGAAAAATACCTTTGGTAAGTAGACTTCGAAGTTAGCCTAAAAGAAAGTATTGAATTTAGTTTAGTAGGGAGAATCAAGAGGGACATTTCCTGTGGGAGTAGCCTAGGCTAAAGTTGAGGCAGAATTTTACCGTGTCATGTGAGGTCAGTGGAATAATGCCTAGACTGAAGCAGTGTACTTGTATTTAAAGGCAAAGTAAAAGTAAGGACGGGGGAAAGCCGGGACGGCTCAGCGG
>PVKE010001655.1:0-95551 GCA_004027555.1 Craseonycteris thonglongyai | reverse complement strand
GCCAGAGATTTTGCTAAATATTCTAATGTACAGAACAGTCAGCACAATAGAGAATCATCCATCCACAAAAGCTTATGGGGCAGAGATTCGGAAATCTGCATCAGATCAAGATTCTTGCTACTCAAAGTGGTCCTTGGACCAACGACTTCAACCTCATCTAGGCCCTTATTAGAAATTGACTCTCCGGCCCAGCCTTAGATCTACCACAATCAGAGTCTTCATTTAATAAAATCCCCAGGTGATTTGTATGTACATTGTTTGGAAAGCTCTGGTTTTGAGTAATACTAGGTTTTTAAAAATATTCTTTAAGAATAGTTTTAGACTTACCAAAAAAAAGTTGGGAAGATAGTACAGAGTTTTCATATACTCTGCACCCTGTTTTTCCTATTATAAAGATCTTTGATATCACTTTAAATTTATTCTGAATGTCTTAGGCTCCTCTCTGATGTGACAGTTTTTTTAGACTTTTCATGTCTTTTACTGACTTTAACAGTTTTGAGGATAATAGTCAGGTATTTTGTAGAATGTTTCTCAGTTGGGATTTGTTTGTCTGTCACTGCAACAGAGTTATGTTAGTTTTGTAGGAAAACCGAAGAGGCAAAGTACCATTTTCATTACATATCAAGGGTACATACTATCAGCAAGACTTATCACTGCTGATATTGACCTTGATTACCTGGCTCAGGTTATTTTTGGATGATACTTATTTTTATAGCTTAGATTTATTCCTTATAAATTTCTCATATTTCATTTATTTTGATTGATTATGTTAATAGCTTACATTCTTCTGATTCAAAATTACTGGCCGAATAAGACTGTCCTTGAGTAGCTACCTACTGTTTTGAAGTTCTGAAGCCTCACATCATTACAGTTGCCAGATTTCTTATACATGTATTACTTCAAGTTATAAATTTATAAGTTAACAGTTTCACAGATTAAATAGTGGACTTGATTTTCTTCAGGGAAACATACAAATTGCAGTAAATCTGATAGATCAAAAGAGCTCAAAACAACCTGGAGCCAACAACTAATTGGGATTTTGTTTTTTCAAAAATGAAAAACCAATCAAATTGGCAGTTTCACATCTGACTTTTGAAGCATTATTAGATGAAACATATTAGGTAGGGAGTTGGCATTTGTAGTCAAATGGATCATTTCAGGGAAGATTTTGCTTCCCTTACAAAAGGCCTCATGATTTGTACCTCTTGGAGCAGTAGAGGCACATGCTAGGAGCTGGGCTATGAGGGTCAGAGTTCTCGCACTGACTTTCATGTCTTAGAACAGAGGTGTCTAAATTTTTGGCTTCCGTGGGCCACATTAGTGGAAGATTTGTCCTGGGGCACACGTAAAATAAATTAACACTAATGGATGCTGATGAGCTTAAAAAAAATTACAACAAAATCTCATAATCAAAAAAGTTTATGGATTTGTGTTGGGCCACATTCAAAGTCATCCTGGGCCATGGGTTGAATGAGATTGTGAGCTCGTCTTAGAAGCAGTCACATATTAATAGTACCTATGACTACAGAATGCCTCAATCTCTTCATCATAAAGGGTGTCCCAAAATTCACGCAAGAAGTGATGCAAATGATGCAATTCAAATCTTGCATGAATTTTGGGACACCCTTTATTATTCTTAATCTGTGCATTTTGTGCTAAGAGAAAATGAGATAAGAGGATCTTTAGAAGTACTTACCACAACTAGACCAACACAGCACAAGTCTTAGTTCTTCTGTAACCTCTAGCATCTCCACCTTTGCAATGGTAGCATTGCTCTCATCTCTGTTCTTTGTTCTAAACTAGAGAATGCCTCTCCCACCTACAGACCTCAGGTGTGCTACTGAAAAATTTAAAATGTCAATGGGTCTCCAAGTACAGTCAGGATGTATAAAAGTAGCTGTACTAATATTCTAGACATATAATTCTTCTTCAGCGAAGAACAGTCTAAAATTTTCTTCTTTCCAATATAATAAATTAGAATAGCCCATGAGTTTTAGAAGAAATACATTCCTTTAACTGGGGGAAATAAAAAAGTGCTTGCCTTTGCTTATTGATAAACTTCTACACAAACAAAAGTATATATATTAGCAGAAAAAGTGTTATCTGTCCTTAAAAAACAAAAAAACAATCATTTTACTTCTCCTGTAGCATGCCAAACCACTTAGTGGTTTAATGCAATTTATGTTTTTGGGTTTTGTGTGTTGCCTAGGTTCTGCAGGTGTTTCTTGTGTGGGATCCCTTATGTGATTGGAGCCAGAGGGCATCTCAGATAGAGTTATCTGTATAGTTGGCCAGGCTGGATGTTCAAGATGACTTAATCATATGGTTGGCAATCAGTACTGGCTGTTGGCTTGCATTTAAATGGAGTGCCTTAACGTCAGTCCTCTGTGTAACTTTAGTGTCTCACAGAATGGTGGCTGGTTTCCATGGGGAGCATTCCAAGAGACAAGAAGCAGAAGCTGCCAGGCCAGCACCATCTTCACTGTGTTCTCTTGGCCAAAGCAGTTATAGGGCCTGACCAGATTGAAGGAGGTTGGAAAATAGAAACCAGCTCTTGATGGGGGAAATAGTAAGGGTACATTGCAAAATACCACTGAGGTGGGAGATACTATTATGAGATCTTCAGAAATCACAATCCATTATAATAAACTTAAAGAAATGTTCTACCATATTCTTTAATGCTAGCATTGGCTCAATACAGTCTGAGGGCCATATCTATCCCTCTGCATCATTTTGTAAGCAAAGTTTTATTAGAATACAGCCATACTCATAAATTTACATGTTGTCTAGGGCTGCTTTCATGCCATGACAGCAGAACTGAGTAGCTGTAGCAGAGACCATATGACCTGCAAAGCTTAAAATATTTATAGTCTGTTCCTTTATAGAAAAAGTTTGCTAACCGCTGCCTTCATGTCTTCATTTTTTCAAAGAACATTACTCATTGAAGACATTTTGTAATAATTACATGAATTTAAATTTTCATTGTCTATAATTTTTTTATATTGCTTTCTTTTTTTTCCCCCTCAGAATATACCTACTCAATTAAATCCCAGGACTCTGTCATGGTTCTCTGGTACAGATATAGTTTCCAAGAAATTTTATTTGTTTTTCTCTACAAAATAGAAGCCCTTCCTCCTGCCTCTATCCCTTTCATACAAATGTGGACTTTGTTGTTTTGCTTGTAAGGTTGCTTGGTTTTTATCAGATATTGTATGAGTTACAGGGTTCCCAAGCCCAAACTGTTAGCAAATGGAAATGGCTTGGGAAGAGTAAAGACCTGCAGAAGGCAGCACTCTATCCTCGAGAGCCTGGGCGAACTTTTTCAGGGCAAGGGCTACTTCTCCAAGTGTTGCCATCCACTATATTATTCATACGATCACCCTAAATTGCTTGGTGGTCCACAAGTGGACTGCGATTGAAGTATTGCCCAACCCTGGTCTAGAGAGCCTGGTTTACTAGAAATGGGCTGGGAAGTAGACATCTTACTTAAAAATGTATATGTTGTGTGCTAGAAGAGAACACTTAACTAGTCTTGAAAGTGTACTATGGTACAATAGGACATTTTAAAGACGAAGTCAACAGTAAAGCAATCTATCTTCTATAAATTAATAAAACTATATATTAAATTTATAAAAATATATTTACTTTTTGCAAAGAAGCGACTCCAATATAATCTGAAAATAGACTTTGTATGCTAATTATGTACTATAAAAAGACTTAAGAGAAGACAAAATGTCTTTTATGTGGTGGTGCTCTTCTTTCTGAAACAAAGAACTATGAACAGAGGAGCAAAAGGAGAACAAAAAATAAATAAAAATAGGAGGAATATTAATTACTGTAGAAGTTGCATATTGTGGTAACTAGAAATATTTAGTATGGGATATTACTTTGAAATGAATGAGGCCTGGGAAATAGTGAGGGTCTTAGCATGGAGGACTCTGGAAAGAAAAGTCAAAGACAGAAAAATGAACCTCCTCATCTTGCCTTACACAGACTGCTATTTATATGTGTTGGGGGTGTGAGGAGGGTGGGGGTGGAAAATGAAATGGGAGCCACAGACAAAGGCAAATGTCAGACTTGAAGAAAAACATGAATTCTGTTACCTCCTTAATCAGTTTCATCTTATAGGTAAAACCCCAAATGACAGGGGTATATACATTTGGAGTTGCTACTAAGTGAGTTCAAATGAGAGGGTTCATTTGTACACTAGTGGTACGGATGGAGATTGGTACAACTACTATGGAGGACAGTGTGGAGATTGCTCAGAAAATTGGAAATGGAGCTACCACATGACTTAGCAATCCCCCTTCTGGGTATCTACTCCCCAAATTTGAAAACCTCAATCTGTAAAGACCTACGGTATTTATTCCAATGTTCATTGAAGTACTGTTCACAGTGGCCAAGCCATGGAAACAACTGAAGTGTCCTTTAATAGACGATTGCATAAAGAAGTTGTGGTACATACATACAATGGGATATTATGCAGCTATAAGAAAATATGAAATACTGCCATTTGCAGCAACGTGGATGGCACTTGAGATTATTATGCTAAGTGAAATAAATCAGAAAAGGCTAAGGACCACAGGACATCACTCATATGTGAAATATAAAACTGAAAACAACAAAGAAGCAAAAACTCATGAACGTAGTTAATAGTTTAGTGGTTACCTATGAGTAAAGGGGGAGGTGGGTGGGAGAGAAGGGATGGGAAGTGGTGATACAAAGAAAGCTGAGTCTGGGTGGTGAGCACATAATATAACACATGGAAGAAGTACTATAGAATTGTATACTGGAACCTGTGAAAATTTTATTAACAAAATTCATCCCAATAACTTTAACTTAGAAAAATGAGAGGGTTCTGTCCTAGTTCAATTTAATCATAGTACCATGTAGAGAACCTGACATTATCCATAGAAAATAGGAGAAGAGGAAGCAAGCTAATTTGTAAAAGGCAGCATCTTGGATACTCTCTGTAGCTATATTAATATGCATACTAATTTGATAACTTAGATATTATTTCAGATTGTAATAATGTTTTCATATTTAATTAGACTGAAATCTTCAGCTCCTGGTATGAATGTAGTATGTTTTCTGCCAAAGTCATTCTGTTATTCTGTATTATTTGTACTTGCCTCTAGTTTTGTGTTTGTTTCAAAAAGAATACAAAACACTTATTTTTTCCCCGGAAGACTTTAAAAACTAAAACAAATATGTTAACTAATTGTATTATAGAAAGGTTTAATATTTTGAAGAACCATGTGTGTGTGTGTGTGTGTGTGTGTGTGTGTGTGTGTGTGTGTGCAGGTCTATCTAGGGAATGTTTTCAAAAAGAAATAAACATGGCTGAGAGTAGGTGAAAAGTTGGTCTTCACTGATGAAAGCAGTAATGATTCTTCAAAACAATGATGATTAGAGATGTTAAAAGATAAACTGAAGCATATTACAAATTTTAAGAGTTTATTTGGGCAAAAAAAAAATTTTGAATAAGGCAGAATGAAATCTAGTAGATACAAAGGCTCTCTGGGGAGCTCTACTAATGAAAGACTGTTATAGGCAAAATGAAGCAAAACAAGGAAGTTACACTAGGCAAAAAAGTGGGTTGATTATTACAAAGTTACTTTCTGACAGGGGATAGTATGTTACTGTCAGGCAGATTACCTAATTCTTGCTAATCAGGTGATTCAAGACTGGTTTAAGATTCCATTTCTGTGAGAGCTGAAACCAATTAAGTCTCAGTTTGGTGGTTTGGGGCATAGAATAATGACTCCTTTTGGGTCTGTAGTCTTGTTTTTAACAGTAAGAAGGATGTTGCAATTCTGTCCATAGAACTTTCTGAAAGGATAAAGTATTCTGTACTGTTCATTGTGGCAGCCACATGTAGTGTTTGCTGAGTGATTGGCTACTGCAAATGATTAAATAAATTTTAATTTTATTTTTTTTTAATTTACTTACATTTAATTAGTTCCATGTGGCAAATGGCTACTATATTGGAGAGCACAACACAAAGAAAACAAAATGTTCTTGTAAGGAAAGATAGGAGATGGGAATCAATTTTTTGTTCACCATTATCGTGATAATCCAAAAAACAGAATATGTTTAGAATTACAGCTTTGTTATAATCATCACAAATAAAAATGGACTTTTTTTTCTTCCTAGTGATTCACTTTAATAGCATGGAAATTATGTTAATAATAATTAGCCTTTGGTAATTATAAATAGAGTCTGTCAAAGAAATAGATACTATGATTATTATATGATCAGACAAAACATTTTTCCATATCCTCGTTTACAAAGTTTGGTATAATATGTTATATGTCACCTTTAGGTTAAATACTATAACAGAAAACAATGAAGCAGATTTGGTCACAAGGGAAACCTAATCAAGTAGTTAATTTGTAGAAAATTTTCATTTTTTCAATTTGAATGAACAGATGGCCTATTCATTAAAATTCAGAAGTAGATAATTACTTGATGCCAGTATTTTTAGCAAAAGGATATTTTATAAGATGTTTGAGGAAGACTTACAGATCTTAAAATGTCTTGTGCGGCTGGACACATAATTCTCCACTGTCTATAACTGTCTGGCATGTTAACTGAATTAGTCAGTTAAAAATATCCTTGCAACTTAACACTAAAACACACTTAAAAAAATGCTGATCTCTCTAAAACTTTCACATCAACCCATTAACCCTGACCAAGCATTCCATCAACAAATGGGGACGACAGGATGGCTCAGTGGGTTAAGTGCTCGCTTTGTAGCCCTGGGGACTGAGAATCTAATCCTGGCCCTGGCCTGTGCTGACCCATATGCTGAACTGGGGTGTGCTTCCCATGAGGGAGGCCCCCAGTTTGGTTCTTACCCCCCAGTTGGGCCCCTGGCTTGAGGGGGCATGCCTCCCAAGCAGGAGGCCCCCAGCCCAGTTCCTACCCTGCGTGGTCCTCACCCACCTGTGTGGAACAAAACCATGTTGAAAAACTGGTGATGTACAACCATGGAAACGGCTCTGTTCCCCCCTCCCCCCCTTCTCTCTTTCTGCCTCTGTCGCTCTCTGTCTCTGTCAAAAACAATAAAAAATAAATCTTAAAAAAACAACAACCAAAAAAACCAAATGTTTATTATTTTTGTTTTGGGCACTTTGAACTAGAATATACATTTGAATGATTGCTCCTGCCCTTAAAAAGTGAAGTCCAATGGTAAATGTTCGTTGATTTACATGTCCTGGATTTTATTTCAATTGAGTAGTAGCCTTCCATTTTTTTTGTTCCTCATTAAGTAGTTCAATAAAGGTGGATATTTAGTAATTTGTCACAGAATATTTGTATGGTTAATAGTTCTCTGTATGGGTAAATCTGCTATAGAAGGTGCTGGTTTCTTGTCCATTGATGTTCATGATGTTCCCCTCAACCCCCAAAGCCAGATGTATTTTTTTTCCCAGAAGAGTTTCTCTTACTCTAGATCAGGGGTGTCAAACTGGCATCCCGAGGTAATTTTTTGTGGCCCACGATGCTCTGAAATAAAATGAAAATAGAAAGAATTGTTATGAAGAAAATAGCACTTCAGGGAGATCGAGGCAATACCATACACACAATTTTCTCGTTAACCCTTTAACTACTGAATATGAGTATACATGTGGCCCAGTGCCTTCCTGGGGGCCTGTGGACTTGTATAAACACACTGACTCAGTTCCCGCGACGTTTGTAAATGTGATATGGCCCATGTGAATCTTGCCTGTTGCACCAAATGGCCTGTGTTTTAATTGAGTTTGACACCCCTGCTCTAGATACATAAAATTAGAGGGAAATAACCTATTTGCCTAATTTTCCTTGTTGCTAAGAAGCTTGTAGTAGTTTATTTCCCATTATTCTGGCTTTCCTCACATAGTAATTCTCAGTCTATTTTGTCTTCCTTTCTTTATATCTTAGTTCTTTGCTGTCTCTCTATAAATGGGTTTTTATTATATTTCATCCCAAATCTGTTTCTGGAATAAGTATATAACTTGTTCTTTCAATTTCTAACATGCACTTGCTTCCATAAAACACTTTAAGGTTGCTACAGACTGTTTTAAGATTTAAGAATTGCATAAACTTAACATCTTTTCCATGAACCAACTACTGATACATAAAGGTTCTCACCTTGAATCTTAAAGGAACACTGTCCTCATCCATTATATCTTCATCCTCTCAGGTTTTGCTTTTTATTTTGTTTTGTCCTAACATACTTTCTCCATCTGGGCCTTACACATTGAGAAGGATTAGCCCCTCACAATAGGCATTTTCTTAAGTCATACTGAAAAATTACGGTAAAATTCAAGAAACTAAAATACATATATTTCTGTATATTTGCATTCCCTGATCTCAGCAGTAGTTTCTCTTTTGAGAGGCAGACTTTTCCCCTAGTTGATTGTCATACAAACACCCACTCACAATAAAGGGAGAAGCATTGTGTAGAATACAGTAAAGTGGTACATGTGTGCAAGCCCTTTTTCAGAACCCTTGAGGCCAGATGTTTTAGAATTCATCATTTTTCAGACTTTAGTAAAATAATATAGATCATGTACTACATCTTATATTTTGACCCCACTGGATCTGGGGCAGCACCTATAAACCCAACACATTTACATTTCTTTGACAAAATATGTAAGTGGTCATTTAGGTCAAATGAAGGCTATAAAGAGCCTCAGATTTGTTCAGGTCAGTTTTTAAAGCCAAATGAGAAAACAACTAGGATTACAGAGCAAATACAGAATTATGTACTTCGAGCCCCACCACTCTCATAATGACTTAATATTAAAAGTTGGCCAACAAAACTAAATCATTTGAGGGCTGCACATATGTAGTTACATGAAGAACTATAATATCAGAAATAATTAGTGTTTGTATAGGCTCAGCTGTAATCAGTTTTTAGGAAATAACGTAAGAAAGAGTTCACCCAATGGCCAATACAAAACTGCAGGTAATCAGAAATACTAAATTGTTATTCTTTTGGTGTATTAGCTTATCACCTTTTATCTTTCCTACGTTGCATCCTATTTCTTTAACTTTATCCCTCTTCCATTATTCCACAATTCACTCACTGACCATTTCCATTTTTCTCTTTCTGAGCCTTTTCCCAAACTCTATCTCCTCTTTTATATGCACCTTCTATATAGTATAATGTTCACATTTTGTCCACACCATAACTAGATATAATACACAGGCTTGAATTCTGTATAAATCTCCTTGGGAAGTCATAACAAACTCAGTTCATGGATGCAATTTTATTGGAAGACTTTTTTGGAATTGCAAAAAGTTATAATATGTCTGTCTATTTTGAATATTTTAGTGAACATTTCAACATCTTCTGGGATGTAACCTTAATATGTAAAATTATAAATATATGCTCATTAATATAGTTAGGTAATCATCCCACTCAGCATTTAATGTCTTTCTGGATATCACTTATTTATACTAGGCACAGACAGGGAATAAAAAATATAATTTTTTTCCCCATTGAAAATATAGAATTGTTCATCACATTGACATTTTTGTTTTCCCATCAGGTAAAGGTTTTTGTCTTTCTGTGGTCTATGCCTCTAAATGTATTTATCTCAGTGCAGGTATGGATCATCTCTGGAGGTTTTTTATCTCTCTCTGCTTTTAATTCATTTTGATATGGTTATGAAATACACATAAAGAGAAAACTATTACTTTCTTCTGAAACTCAACCACATTCATTTTTTTATTTTTAAGATTTATTTTATATTCTTGACAGAGAGAAACAGAGACAGAGAGAGACAGAGAGAAGGGGGATGGCCCAGAGCAGTCTCCATAGTTGTACATCATCAGTTTTTGACATGGTTTCATTCCACACATGTGGATGGGAGCCGCACAGAGTAACAACTGAACTGGGGGTCTCCTGCATGGGAGGCTTTCCCCTGCGAGCAAGGGGCTGAACCAGGGGGCAAGAACTTAACTGAGGGTCTACCTCATGGGCAGCGAACCCCAGTTCAGTATATGAGTGTGCACGGGTCAGGGCCGGGGTTTGATCCTCAGTCCCCGGGGCTGCAGAGTGAGTGCTTAACCCACTGAGCCATTCTTAAAATTGTGACTGAATTTTTTACCTGTAGAGTTAGAGAAACTGATCTTTATTTATCCAATAGATTTATTGTGTGCCAATTTGAACTATTTTTCACAGTTAATGAAGAATGGCAACAACAAAAATCCATATTTGTCACTAGCCATTATCATGTTAGTGTATATTAAAAGCCCCTGTCTTTAGTTGACACCAGATAGCAATGATATTTTTAAAGAAAATACAAGTGTACCACTGCTTTCTTTAATATAAAGAGCTATGATACATTGCTTTGTTTTGTTTTGTTTTAATTTGGGACAATATTGTCTAGGAATTGATTAAGCTTTCCAATCACAAAAAACCTGCTCATTGTAGCAACTGGATTTTAGTTATGGTCAAACTTGCATACTTCCCAAAATAGATTTAAATAGTCAGTCCTATCCTCTAGTGTTTCCTCATTTCTACAGGGTGGTGTTAGCATACAAAAAGTCTTCTGATTTTGCTTTGTTTTGTAATGAAATAAATATGTGGAAAATAGGAAGGACTTACATAAGCTCTTTGTCTTGGTTTCACTGAAGAACTTTAATTTTGTTCTTCATAATCCTGGAGATGTTGACTGGCCCAATGCTATCTTTCATGACTTTATACTTTCCCAGGACAGGCCAAAGAACTCAAAACCTGTTAGATAATAATTAAAAAATAAAAGCCCAGGAATAGTGAACTTTAACATCTTTTTTTCCCTGTGAAGTTGCAGTGATGTACAAGGTAGTATGTTTTTTAGTGAAGAAGCATAATTTAAAACCACACACCACCAAAATCTTCCACTTTTGTATTTTCAATCCTAATGTGGTAGATAACAGAGTTATAATTCTTTAGATATATCTTATATTTCAATTTTTATGTAAAAACTTTCTTTTGCACAGAAGCACAGCATTAGTTTAACAGCTATTCCATGATCTTCAAAATGTAAAATACAGTATTTTTTCTTTGAATCTGTTTAGAATCATTACCCTATCTTGAGGCACAAGTACAAATTCCTATTATTTACTTCTCTGAAGTGGAGGGAAGGTGTGAGAGAGTTTATTAAAGAAAGAAATGAAGAAAGAACGAACCTTAGTTAGTCAAATGAAAACTTCTTGTCTGATCTAGATGTGAGTTAGTGCATAAACTATGGAAAAAACTGAAAAAGAAATATGGGCTGTAATGTTATTTACAGATATGTGAATTCAAAGCATAAATGAGTTAGGGCATCTTTTAAATAAGAACAAATTATTCATGAATACCGGTACTACTGTCAATAAAATATTTTCCTATGGAAATTTGTTTCTTGAATTAATTGCAGCTCATGACAAGGTAGAAATTCACATTCTTTTAAATATTTTAAATCTGTTGGATTTTTATAAAAGTTCATCAGTAATAGAGTAGAAAGGTGATTAACAAATGTGAGACAGAGTGCCTTTTAATATCTAAGATGAAGTTTATATTTTGTAGTTTCAATTTAAGCAGTATATCTGTTTTCTTTTTATTGAATTTGGGATGTTAGAGCCAATACCCCTCCTGTTTCTCCTATAACCAAAGATACAGGTATTAATAAAATAACTCCTAAGATGAGAGGCAAATTAAATGGCCAGGAAGCTAGTTTATGTTAGTTGGCAAACAATAAGATGGGATTCACAATAATGAACTTGTAATAAGTACTTCCTGCTAGGATTACTCATTTTAAATATACATTGTCTTCTCTTTCCTAGACATCTTTTGGGCCATTAATGATAGTTCTAATATTATACCATGGTAAGAATGTATGAAGAATCTAGAAGATTGTTCAATTAGCCAGGGGTTAATTTTGTTGTTGTTCAAGGGAGTCCTATGAAAGTCTGATGTCTAGAAAACTCATTTCATAATATTTTTAACTGCTTTAGATTACCAAAGAAAATAATCACTTCACATCTGTCAGAATGACTATCATTAAAATATCAACAAACAACAAGTGCAAAAGGAGCCTTCTTGCACTGTTGGTAGGGATAAAAATTGATGCAGCCACTGTAGAAAATAGTATGGAGGTTCCTCAAAAAATTAAAAATAGAACTACCTTGTGAGCCAGCAATTCCACTCCTGGGTATTTAAAGAAATCCAAAACACGCATTCAAAAAGATACCGGTACATGCATTCCTATGTTCATTGTAGCATTATTTAAAACACATAAGAAGTAACCTAAGTGTCTACCAATAGATGATTGGATAAAGAAGATGTAATACATACGTTTGATATATAATGGGATATTACTCAGCCATAAATAAATGAAATCATATTATTTATGACAATATAGATAGGCCTCAAAAATATTATGTTAAATGAAATAAGTCAAAGAAAAATATCATATGATTTCACTTTTATGTGGAATGTCAAAAACAATATATTAACAAAATACCGTAGAAGCATTCTCATAAGGGATAGTGTGATACTATGAATAGCATTAGTGATTTCATCTTATAATTTAGCAATTACTATGTGACTATGCTGTTTTTGTTCTCTTAACAGCTTTATTGAGATGTCAAATGAGTTCATAATGGGTTTGGAAGATTTGGCTAGAAATTAAATGATAAAGGTGTCTTCAAAGATTTTAAGGTTTGTAAACAGGAAATATAAGTAGGCAAAAACCCAGGAATATTCTGAAGAGGAAAGAAAAGTTGAGTTCTTATAGTAAAAAAGTACATTCTTGAAAATAATTAGTCCTGCATTCCTAGCCCTAGGATTAGTCCAGGGTGATTATCACTCAGATAACCAGATGGCAAGGTCACATCCGGTGGTCTGGACAATAGTTGTCAGGTAGATGCCAGGTTGTCTGGATACATACCGGTAAGTCATTCAGGCAGTTATCTGGAGTTCTGGTGTATGTCCGGGTTTTGACACATGATGCATGAATATCAAGGCATTGACACAGGACTGGAAAGTTCAGAAGTTTAGGTTCCCAAGCTAGTTGGGACAAAAATAGAATTATTTCCTCAGACCTTAACCTACTTGATTATATTAATTCATCATCATGATTATAGTGACGCCACTTTATTTTTTCACTCTATTTCTCAGAGATAATTTACATCCCATACAATGTACTCATTTAAGTTGTTTGATTCAATGTGTTTTTAGTATATTCTCAGACTGTGCATTCATCACCACGATCAAATTCAGAATGTTTTTATTTCCCCAGAAAGAAACCCTGTACCCCTTAGTTGTCACACCCCAGTCCATTTATTCCTCCGAACCCCATGCAACCACTAATCTATTTTCTGTCTCTATAGATTTACTTGCTTTGGATGTTGCATGTAAATGGCATCATGCAATTTGTGGTCCTTGTGATTGACTTCTTTCACTTCACATGTTTTCAAGGTTCATTTATATTGTAGCATGTATCAAAACTTTATTCCTTATGATGGCTGAATAATATAAAAATTGGTTTATTAAATTATTAATTTATAAAACTCTTTTTTCATTGCTTTATTCTGCTATTTTTCCCTGACTATCAACTAGAGAGGTGTTTAGCAATTGTTCTGTACCCTTGGTTTATCTTGTTAAATAAGTTGGAATCAGAACAATATATTTGTTTTCAGTGGTACAGGAGAACAGAAGTCATATTCTCTGTATGAGAATTTCTTTTGATCCAAAATCCTCACTTCCAATCCACCCCAGGGCATTAGAACAACTGCTTTTGAGTGAGTTAAGTTAAAAAACATTTCTTTTTCATCTTTTTATAGTTCTTCATGGTATTTTACTGGATATATGGTTATTCTTTGTTTTTATCTTTGTTTTTTCTCTGCTTTTTAAAAATGTGAAAGTAGGTAACTGCTTATACTCTGGAGAATCCTAACAACTTATAAAGGGAAAAAATTCATACTTCACTTCAAATGCAAATTAAATTGCCAGATAAATATTCTGATTGTGTAGTTCAGTGGTTACCTGAGGGTAAAGGGCAAGGTGGGTGAGAGTTTGGGGAGGGAGGAGTAGGAAGAGGGCATCAACAATATGGTGATGGAAACAGAACTGACTGTGGGTGGTGAGCACATAATGCAATATGTGGACAATGTAATGTTGAATTGTACACCTAGAACCTATGCAATTTTTACCAGCCAATGTCACCCCAATAAATTTAACAATTAAAAAAAAAATTGAAAAAGAAACAGCAGAAAAATTCTGTTTGTGAAGTATGTATTATACTACATGAGTACAAAAATACTTACTGGTATAATAAGTGTAGTGAAAGGTTTATATTTTTAATTATTGTTTTGCTTCTTCTGGATGACAGCATAGGCAATAGAGTTAAAATGAAATCCTAAGTCTTCCCCATAATCATGATCACAGTAGTGGTCATTTTCACTAACATTGTGATGCTTCACCAATGAGTTTTTACTAACCCCCTACTATTTACAACCAGACACTGCACGAATTAAATGATTTTCCCTTTGGTTACTTTAGTGTATACTAGTATTTGTAGGGAGCTTCATCTGACAACAAACTATTTCACATAAATATTACATATGAATCCTGTGAATATTCATGTATCAATTCCGTGTTAGTACCCTGATGCAAAACTGAGTGCCAATAGTTTCAATGTATCGAAAGCAGGGAGAACCAGAGTTATCAGCTTAGAACTTCTAATTTCAAAACTTTTTGTTGTGCCTCATAAGATCCATTGTGAAACTAAGCAAAGGTGTTAAATGGACTTGGACCAAGAAGACATCATCTGTGATGGAAGCAGTATATCTTGTTGACAGTGAATACTTTTCTCACATGTCTAGCCTTAGGTGAAATTGGATTAAGTATCAATTTGACATCTGTAAAAAGACTGATGTCCTCCCCTAAAATATCTTGAGTCCTTAGTTTCTGGTAATTACATGATTACTTCAAAATCTGCTTTGTAACTCCCCATTATCACTCATTCTTCATTTCCATGCCTGTCTGTTCTTTGAACGATCCAAGCAATGAATCATTTTCAAGCTTGTATCTTCCCCTAAAAGAAATTAATGTGAAGCAGACTAATGTAGAGAGAAAGAGGACATTAATTCTGTCAATTTATAACTGAATCTCTCTCTTCTACTAAAAGTTTCTCTTGGCCCTTCAGCATGAGGCTTTATGACTGACTGGCCCCTTTCTCTAATCTCCTGCTTCTTGCTCACTCATTTCTCTCTTCATTCCCTTTGTTCCTTTATCATCCTGCTCTTTCCCACTCCTACGTTTTCTGAATCAAGACCCTTGCCCTTCTGGAAACCGCCTCTCAAAAGATTTTTTTCTAAAACAAAAAAAAATTTTCTCCTTAAAAACGACTTTTAACCTACACATTCTTTGCCTTGCCACATGTATTATCTAATGATCATAACCCTATGTAATAACTTACTATTATTCCAAATCTGTAGTGAGGTAATCAAGGCATAGAGAGTTAAGGAACTTATCTAAGATCCTGCAGCCAGTCAGTGGTAGAGCCAGGACTTGATATTCTAAAAAGTATGGCTTGGAAAGAAAAGGCTGCCATTCTAACATTAATAGGATAGTCCTATAAGTCTTGCTTCAAAAATGTCTGTAATCACTTCTATTTCACGTGACATCTGCTGAGGAAAATCATTCAACAAAGTAATTTTGTGGCTTTATTCAATCCTATGACAACATGATCCACTTAAGTATGGCAACCTGACATTAACCTTTTTTCACTTGCAATTTACATCTGTTGAAGTTTAAAATAATTCAGTGGAAAGCAAGATTTTACCTTTAAACGTGGAGTTTTTTTTGTTTCTGCATGAATTGACTTTATATCAGGGTTTTTCAACTTTGGCACTACTCACATTTTGGGATGAATAATGGTTTGTTGTGGGGACTTTGCTTTTAATTGCAGAATGTTTAGCAATATTCTTGGCTTCTATCCTCTGAATGCCTGTAGGACATCCCTAATTGTAACAACCAAAAATGTCTCCAGACATGGTTTAATCTCCCCTGGGGTTAAAATTGCCCTTAGTGGATAACTGTTTCATTACATCATATACTCTCCCAAGCTTGACATTAAAACACAGCAAAACAAAACTCATATAATGAGTGCCCACAAGTCTGGCAGTTATAGTAGTATTTTTGTCATTTGCCTATCTCTAAAGAAATTAATAAATTGTCATTTGTTGCTTAGGCTAACAATAATAGAGCAAGAATGCATTATACAGCACTAGAATTAAGCTTAATAAACGACGTAATCAAGACAATTATCAGTTCAACTCTCATTTATTTGGAGAATGGTTTATCTATTTCTCATTCCTTTCCTCTGTGTACATCTGTGTTCTCAGCCAGGTCTTTAGCTTTCCTCACCACTAGAAATTGAAAGTAATCCACAGGTGTTTATCTAGTGCTATCTGTATAACGTGCTAGGATTTCAAAACATAACATGTATAAAGGTTATAGAGTCATCATGCTTGTGAAATTCTTCTAGAATCCTGTTCAATTCAGATAGATAGATGGTCAACTCATTTACAATAGGTTTAGTATGTTCTCTGTTTCTTAAATATCTCAAAGTACAGGTGTGCTATCGTAGAAGTTGTTCATTGCAGACTTTCATTCTGATGGTGCAGATGATTCTCTATATCCAAAATGCTTAAATTTTAGTCTGTTTCCTCCTGTAAGTTTTCTATGTTAATATGTGTGTATGCCCTATGACCTCAGAGTTAGAAATCAAAAAAATAAAAAAGTGAAATTCAGGTACTTTGATGTACATGTATATTTCTCTCTCCCTCTCTCTCCTTCCCTCTCCCTTCCTTCCCCTTTGCCCCCCCCCCCGCCCCCACCTTGTCCTTTCCCCATAAGTAAGATTTATGAGAAAATACTTAATATAAATTTTTTGGTCTCAAATGTACAAAATCATGAAAGTATAGTCAAATAGACGAGAGGAAAAAAGAAATGGGAGGTCTTCTTCAGATGGAACTTTTAATATAACACCTATGTTTTCTAAATGGTCAACTAAGTTTTCTGTAATGTGCCAACCAAAATGGTTGGAACTAAGTACAGTGTTTATAATTAGGTCATTTTCAGCCATTCTATTTTAGGCTGCCAGTAATAATTCTCTAATCTAATTTGCCTTACTATATAAGTTCTATGGCACAAAACCACAACTTAGTAAACAAACCATTAGGAGGGGAAGTCGGGATGGCTCAGTGGGTTAAGCACTCACTTTGCATCCCTGGAGACTGAGGATCGAATCCCGGCCCTGGCCCGTGTGGACCCATATGCTGAAATGGGGAGTGCCCCCAGTTCACTTCTCATCAGGGTGAGACCCCGGCCCATTTCCTGCCCTGTGCAGCCCAGTGCCCACCTGTGGAATGAAACTATGTGGAAAAACCAATGATGTGCAACTATGGAGACTGTTCTGGGTCCTCTCCCTTCTCTCTGTCTATGTATATCTCACTCTGTCAAAAACAATTAAAAAAAAAAAAAACCGTTAGGATAAAGCCAGGAGATTCTGGGTCTCCTTGCAAACTCAATTTTATCTTTTATTTACAGGGCCTGGTGATTCTTATAAAAGACAAATAAAAAGTGTTGTGTGAATTGGGGCACCAAAAAGCAGGAAATAGTTTGATTGTTGCTCGAAGCGGCCAGATCTAGGACTTATGAGCCAGACATTCCATATCATAAATGGGCATATACTAAGTGGAATAGAATAAAAAATACATTCAAGGGGCTGTGTAGATCTTTCAGTTATTTATGCTAATGGTAGAGTGGTGAAAGAGCTAAATGAAACTATAAATAAACCTTATCTTAGCCAACTATTTCAACATCTCTCAATAATTTAGCAAAATCTAAATAAAAATGATTTGAATGTTTCTTTGCTTTTCTTTCCTGGTGGAGATAGTGCATAGTAAAAATACCAATATAGTATCACATTAAAAAACAAAAGAAGCAGAAATGAATAAACAGAGCAAATGCAGAATATATGGTTAACCTCATTTTCTAATAGCATTAGTTCCCCAAATGACAAGTCTAGTAATTTCTAGTCACTGTTGAGTTTAGTCTGGGAAAATAATTGAAAAATTCTAGATCTTTACTAAGATGTTCTGAAAATGTCTTTCAGCTACACTTAAAAATATTAAAATCTAACATATTTGAAAATGAATTGAAATATTGAAACAATCATGAATTAATCTCATATTTCTTTAAAGAAGTAGAAATAATTAATAGGTGCTGACCTGAAGTAAATTAATCGAAATGTAGTCCTGAGGTTAACAGCAGTTTATAATTATATAGAAACCTTCAAGCATGGTCTGTCTATACATTGGTGTAAACCTTTGGCAAAGGCATGCTATGAATTTAGCCTATTTGACTTCTTTCGTCTTTTTTTTAACTTGCCCCCCTCCCACCCTTCCTCTCACCACCAAAATAACCACGGATAAGCCTACCTATTTTCTATGTAAATAAAGTCTTTTAAAACAATTTCAGAGGTAGCCACAGAGTGAATATCAAAGGAGTGTAAGATGAGGGGAGTGGCTTCCAGACTGCCTTAATATTTCAAAGGAAGTTGATTAGCTGAGACTGTGGACCTCGGGGTGTATACAGTAAATTTTGACTTATTCTTAGTTTTCTTCAGTAAATCACATAGTCCATACTTGGACTGCAGCCACTCGTGTCTCCCTTAGCCACAACCTCTGCTGGTTTTCATAGCCAGAAGTGGTGGGGACTTATGGCATGGGAACCCCAGTCTGCAGAACCCAGTGTGGGTCTGGGACCCCTCACTTCTCAGGAGGGACCTTTGCAGTTGAGATAACTCTCTTGATCGCCACACTTTGGTGTGGCACCTGCTGGTTCTTGGCTCTCTATCCCTCCTACCACTCTTGAGGTGGCTTTTTCTGTATATTATTAATTATAGGGCTTCTGTTCAGCTAGACTTCAGGTGATTCTCAATGACAGTTTTTCTGTAGTTTAGTTATAATTTTGAGGTGGTCATCAGAGGAAACAAGCACAGACTTTACCCATTTTACCGAATTGACTGGAAACCTGGAAAAAGGATGTCATTTTAAAGTGAACCATTTTCAAATATTTTATCTACTAGGTTTTAGAGCATGAACATTGATAATTTTGAAATTTCACACTGTTAGCAGAATTAGATGTCTTTTAGATGTCCCAGTCGGTGGCCCTGTCTATTTCTACACAGATAGAACCCAGGGATGGATCCCTGAGCCTCTCTACACATATTTTTTTGTTAATGAGTTAGACCTGAGAAAATTGGGCAAATATAAGTAATAAAAATGAGATAAAACCAGAAGTGAGCTTGTGCATAAATTTCAACCCCCAGAGTCATTTAGTGTTGGCTGTGAGCCTTCTAGAAGTCACATGAGAGAGAACATGATAAAGTTACAAGATTCATTGTCCATAAGTTAAAACAGGTCAATATTATATGAGCCTAGTGTTTTTCAGGGAAATAAAGAGAGAGAAATGTCATGGGGGATCTGAAACTTGTGAAAATATTAATTTAACAGGCTGGTTTTGATGTACTTATCAAGAGAAAGAGTGCTTTGTACCTGCAGTCAAAAGTAAACCATGAAAAAGACAGACTATTTGAGTGACCATACCTGCATAAGAAAGTATATCCAAACTCTTTGACTTATTGGATTTGTTCATTTCCTGAAAAGCTATCTTATACACAGAGGGGATGTATATACACAGCTCAGGAGTAGTGAGTTTTTGTGTGAAAATTTATTTTAATTAGTGCAGTTCTCTCTCTTTTGATGCCATTTGTGTAAAATGGCTTTCAGGGTAAAACATTGTCCTCTAAACAGCTGATTTTGCACCACTGGTCATGAATTAACTTGAAAAAAAAAATTTTTTTTTTAAATTTTTATCTCAATATGTGTTTGAAAAACTAAATTAGTACATCAACCCTGTGATTTTACAAATATTATTGCCTAGATAAAAAAAAAGGTTGATTTTTAAAAAGAAAGAATAAATTTAAAGCCAAAACTCTGAAGGGTTAAATATTACCACAACCACACAGATCAAGGAACAACTGTGAAGTCAATGTTGAAAAACACTTGGTAGCATTTAGCTCCTTTCATTAACTCATGACAAGCATTAGGCTTTTCTCTTCTAAGATTGTGGATAAGTAACTTGGAAGAATAATAGAAGGGGAGGATTAAGTCTGGAATAGATTGTGTTGCCTTTTTATTTCTCTCCTTATTGTGTTAGGTGATAGAATTTCTAGTTTACTTAGCTATAACTGTTTTTAAAAAGTATGTTTTTCATTTCCCTCATGAATAGCATTTTCCTTACTTGTAGACAACAATGTGAATCCAGTGTTCATTGTTTCCTTTGCCTTTTCCTTCTTTAACATCTCATTTTAGAGGTCCTTTGTGGAACATAAACATGCCTAGTGTTTCTCTCTCTCTCTTTTTTTTCTCTCAAACCCTATAGTTTATTTTTCCTTACAATCAATGTTACAGGGCTGGGAAGCAGATTAAACAGTCTTGCTTCTGTCAGATAAGATGTTTAAAATTAAAAGTACCGTAAACTACAATTAAATAACACCCAAGGGTCAAAGTAATCTCCCTTTCCATAATAGCCGCCTTACTCAAATGAGAATTCTTAAGTATGAAATGTGCTGTAGAAAATGTACCCACTTACTTGGTTTTCCTTTCAGGTTCAAAGTGACATGAAAATCGGAATTATCATAGTTATCTAATCACATTTGGAATAATTTCATATGTTTCCATTTTTGTCTGTGTTTTCCTGGTGTTTTTGGTTTTCTTTCATTATCATCCCAAATCTTATCAATGATTAATTTAAGAAAGAATATAGATGTCTTAATTTGTTTATTGCATTTCTTACATTGCATGTTGAAGATGACTTTGTGTTGATTAGTAAATGCTTTGCATTAAAAAAAAATTCAACCTAGCACTCCTCATCTCGTATTGAAAAAGCAACGAATGAAATAAAGTGTGAGAGAGAATTAAAATATGTCTTATGTTCTTTTTTTTAGATGGTAAAGTTGAAGTTACAAAAGAGGGTGTGAAGCTGTGTACCATGGGTCCAGGAAAAGTGTTCGGGGAGTTGGCTATTCTTTACAACTGTACGAGGACAGCGACCGTCAAGAGTAAGACTATGTTTCAGATACTTTCAAGTATTTTTTTTCTCTAGATTTGGGGACACTGAATAACATTTCTCTAGATTTAATCTTTATTATTTATTCTTCTATATTTAAATTTTTGCTTTGCAATGTAGTCAATATATTTGTTATCCTACTAAAAGATGATTGTTAATGGTCAGTTTTGCATAACTTAAATTTTATTGCTATCTTATGAGAAACTATCTTTTTTAACTTATAATTCTTATAAATTAGGATTTACAAAATGATACAATTTTCTAAATTAGAATTAAACAAGGGTGAGAGCTTTCCCTTTTCTGCCTTTAAAACCTCAGCATCATGTTTAAGAAATTTTTATATAGTGCTATTTAGGTCACATTCGCTGCTTAAATTCCACTGTTCATTTGCTGGCTTAGAAATATTAAGAGGAGACATTTTCATTTTCTCATTCAAACATCAAGTGAGATATATCCTGAATTCTAAAACTGTGTCTGCATATATTCTTGTCTTCAGCTGCTCATCAAGCTGTATATTATAGCATTTCCCTTTTCTACTGATTGAGCTTATTTTAAATCAGGGCAATAAAGCAGTTTGTTTTCCTAACTTTTCATGTATGTGTATACATGATTTTTTTTAGCAATTTTTATTGCTCGGTAGAAGCAGCTGCAATAATTAGAGGGTGAAAAATTGTTTTAAATAGTTCTTCCTAACAATAGGCTGTATGAGTATGTAACAAACAGCTGAATGAATGCAAATGTTAATAATGAAATGTCCATTACATCTTGAGACAGAGGTGTATTGAAAAGTTCTGTGGATGATTGCAGTTACAAGTTACTTTGTGATTAAGTTATATCTTTTTTTTTCTTTTGTTTTGTTAATGCTGTTGGCAAAATGACATTTTTAATATCAGATAGTTTTATCTGGATGTCACTGACTACTTTTGTATACTAGTTTTTTCTTTCAGAGGTATGGCAGTAAGTGACAGTATGACATTGAGACTTGGGCTATAAAGAATTTAAGAATGCACAGCTAGCCAGAATCTCAGGAATTGTCTTGTTAGTGAGTCACCTTTTTATTCATTGTGATCACTGTGACATCAATTGCAGTTGAGGCCCCATCTGAGGCCTTCTTGGCACTTGATTCTTGATCTCTGAAAGCATAGAACTCTTTTGATTGATAGGCACTAAAATGTTTTTATTTAATGTGATAATTTAATTACATGGCTTAAAGAATAATGAAGCCCAGTGAACTATAACAGACTTTGCTAGAACTTAACTCACTTAAAAATCCCTTAACTACAAAAAAAAGTAGTCATGACTCCATTAAATGAACAGATGTTACTATCATGCTTCATTTTCATGAGAAATGTATTCCCATTAGAGTCAAAAGAGACCAGAATAGAACATTTTGATTGAACAGTCTTCCTCAGAAATGTGAATAGTACTTTCTTAAAGTTTTAAACTATTTAAATTAAAAAAATACTTTAGCCTTGTGTACTGATCATTTACTCTAACTGAAAAGTACATTTCCAAAGGTCAACATTTGATTAGTTGTAACGGTTAGTTCATTGCCTAATCTTTTGAAATACTGAATTATTATTATTAAAGAAATAGACAAATTTTGTTTAAACAAATGTACAGCAGAAAACTTGTCATAAGAATTGCTTTGCTTCATAAGAATTAAATGTCTTAAGTTCCTACAAAATGTTAAATTTGAACTAGCTACTATTGTGCTCGTTTTTGGTAAATTTAAATAGATACACATCTGAGAAAGAAAGAACTGGGTTTGCATGCAAATTATAATCTTAAGTATTTGGGGAGTCAGAACGTTCATCATTAATAGAAATGAGTAATAGAGCATTTTGTTTAACTCAGATTCAGAGATGTTTTGTGTGTGTATGTGTTTGTGTGCACATTCATGTGCGCTCATTTCTCCTTAATGCTGATTTAAGATATGGAGATTCTATTTAAAAAAAGTCTAGTGTTGATGGTGTACAAATATACCTGTTCACTTATTGGTAAAGAGGTTTTGTGCATGAGTAAGGAATAATTTCTTTTAACAACTGTTGCTTTGGAATGTTGTGTAAGAACATTAGATGTAAATAATGATTACTTGTTGTTCAAGACCTTTTTATCCTGTCTCTTTTACTATCCAGGGAGATTGTATTTATAACAGTAGTCCTTAAATACCATTTAAAATATATGTTTAAATTATACCCTCAAAGCTGATCACATTATAATTCTGATTAGATTCTACTCTGGTTGCTAATTTTACCAAATAACTACAGTCAATTCTATCATACTCTTTACATGTGATATTTTAAAATGTCTTTATTTGGCCTTTTAGATCCAGTCATTTCTCAGGGCTCAAGATTATCCATTTCTTCTTAACTTTCATTTTGCCAGTGGTGACCATTTGGAGTAACTTTCAAAATGGATTTGTCCATTGAAGTGTAATAGTCTGAGAAGAAACGCGACTCAATAGTATTTTTATTCATGCTTCTTTTTTTCTCACATGGGTCTGTGAGTCCCTTTTCCGCAAAATCAGCCCCTTTAATGATCAAAAATGTTAATTCCCTTCTTTTTCTTCCTAGGTCAGCACCTGAAAACTGTCTAGCATTTTAATGCATTTTTAATCTCATAATTGTAACTAAATCCTAGGTGACATTCAAGAGCTCTTCAAATGTAAATGAGTCATTTCTTGTTCAGGAGAGTATTTATTGAAATTATATCAGGCCATGAGGAAATTCTAGTGACTTCTGCTAACAATTGTGATCCTAATACCTGTGGCATTTCTTTAACTTAAGATATCAAAAAAATATTTCTGTTTTTATTGAGGTGTAATTAAAATATACCATTATATTAGTTTCGGGTATAAAACATAATGATTCAGTATTTGTATATGTTGCAAAATAATCACCATCATGTTCAGTTAACATCTATCACCATAGTTACAAACTTTTAAGACCTACTATTGTAGCAACTTTCAAATATGCAGCACACTGTTACTAACTATAGTTGTCATGCTATACATTATATCCTCAGAACTTATTTTATTGCTGGAAGTTTATGCCTTTTGACCCCTTTCACTGATTTTACCCACCTATCCCACCTCTGGTAATTACAACTCTTTCTCTGTATCTTTGAGCTTGAGGGCTTTTTTTGTGAAGATTCCACATACAAAAGTAAGATCATTTAGTATCTATTTCTCTGTCTGACTTATTTCATGTAGCATAATGCCCTTAAGGTTCATTCATGTTGTCACAAATGGCGAGATTGCTTTCCCCTTTGATGGCTAAAAAATGTTTACAGTGATATGGAGAAAAAAAAAATAAATCCATGGTTTGTTATAGAACTATATTCATAGTTTCTTCCTATCTTTTCAAACAACACCATTGATTTTTCCCTGTGGAATGAGGATATATTTCCCTGAGGAATTAAGATATAAATATTTTAACATAATATTGGAAGCAAAAATCTAACAAATATCTTGATGTTATTCATGGCCTCAAAAGACTCAAGATTTCTTTATTTATTTTGATATGAAAATTTCCACTTTGATTGGGTCTACCCAATCACAAACACTCTGGATGCCATAGGGAGGATAAAAATCAGTTATTTTATTAGATTTTTACAATACCAAGCAATCAGTATTTCTAATGTTATTTGAATTTCACATTTTGTCTAAATATTTTGGGCTTCACTAGACAACAAAGATTTTTGCCATCCAATTTCGAACTCCTCATGAGATAGGAATTTCTATATGTCCAAAAAAATAACTTTTGTTTAGTTGATTCCTACATTTGGAAGTATATCATTTTCATGGTTTCCTAAAGTGTCACTCTGGTTGCAATTTCTGTATCTATGTATCTATGTATCTATCTATCTATCTATCTATCTATATATAAAATTTATTTTATTTTTTTGAACTGAACTGGAGGCCTCACCGCATTCGGGAAGCACACTCCAGTTCAGCATGTGGGTCCACCTGGGCCGGAGCCGGGATTTGATCCTTCGTCCTCGGGGCTTCAAAGCAAGCGCTCAACCCGCTGAGCCATTCCGGCTTTCCCATCTGGTTGCAATTTCACTGTCACTATCCTCACAGCTAAGTCAGTATCAATGTACTCTCACCCCTGGCCTCTTACCTTGCTTCTATGTGCAAGCTTCTTTAAAACTCACAAAAAAATCGGAAAGGTTGAAGTTACTGGAAACCTAAAAATAGAAATGAAAAAACATTTAGTTTACAATGAGGAAGAGATTCAGTGACATATACCCTACATGTGAATTCACAAGGACATTTGTGCTACTGTCTTGTTTTACTTGGATTTCCTGCAACCAGTTCTCATAACTACATGTTAAGGTTTCTTTTTGTTTATGTTTGTTTATTTTTTGAGGTTTGAATCACATAATTCTTTGCTTCAACTTTTGTATACGAGGACTGTCCAAAATAAATCCAGCCATTGTCAATATACCCAGAACAGTTCCATGGCTGGATACTTTCTGGACACCCCTCATATTTGCTCATAGATACCAAATTGAAGCCTGTTCCTCTAACTTTGAATTCCCAGCTCACAATGCTCCAAACCTTATGCAGTATATCATTCTAACAATCCCATTTAAATAGTCTTAAATTGAAAAAACATTAATAAAAGTTCTCTTTTTAGAAAAACATCTCCCTACCAGGTTAAGATGATCACCATAGAAAGTTAATCTGCAAAGTATGTCTATGGTAGGTGTGAATTGAGTTGGACAAAATATCTGAGTAAGTATTTCTGCTTAGATTATATATAGCAACTATTAAAAAATTCCACAGTATTAATATACTTCAGTACTAACACAAAAGAGCCTAAACATCCTACAAGGCATCTGACAAATTGAGGACTTTTAATAATATCTGGTAAAAATATTTTTTTCTTCCTTTATTTGAATACTTTCAAATTTTCATGTTTAGTCTTTCCTAGGATATTTCTATGGGGGAAATTGACTAATTAGGATATTTCAGTGTGTCATAGACAATCTAAGAATGAAGTTAAGAGATTTTGATTTTTCTGTTTATTTTTATTTTTAAAATAAATTTGAGCCTGTGGAATGAGATGGCTTATACATTTTCTTGTAGTTCTGTTTCAACCATTACATCATTCAATCTGGCTCAGAAAAATCTGCCAACTGTCAGAGGATAAATGGGAAAAAAAGGAGATTTGACTCAAATACTTCTGTGTGCTATAAATGTAATACCTTGCCTATAAGGTCAACATACAGTATTTTTTATTGGTGAAGGAAGAAAAGAAATGAATGCCAAATTCATTGTTAATGAAAAGAAATAACATGAAGCTCTTATAGTGGCTGTAAACCTTGAAAATTCTTTAAGATGACTGAATCAAATAGTAAGCCATTACATACTATTTAGAAAATATCATTATGGGATTCCATAATGCATCATATTTATGATAGATATTTCTGAAAATGAAGCGACATTTTCTGCTAGTACAATTGTCACATATGCAGTTATCGCCTGGGTTTTAATGAGCAGAAGGAACAATATAGTGTCTTATGCTCACTGTGCCATAACACAAAAGCAGAGAAGATAACTATGCTAATGAGGCAGTCACTGTTCTGCCTTCCAAGAGGCAAATGAAAAAGATGCATGCTTTCTTCAGTCTAACGCATGCTTTTTACCAAGAATCCTGAACGAAAGGAGAGAATACGCAAAATAAATTTAGGCTGATGAGGACAAGAAACATGACTCTGATTATAGAAGAAAAAGTTCAGTAATTTCTCAGTGACTGGAAAATGAAGCAAATAGTATATTACATCAGTATCTTGAGGAAGTAGTACACTTGTTTAGTGAATTAATTAGATAATATTCTTTTTAGTAAATTTGTTATCACATTTGTTTATTAAAGAATACTGTGAAGTTAATATCATAAATTCAATTATGTAATTTGAGAATTAAACTTCTTTAATAAAGAAGTCAATTCACAAGGAACCAATGCTGCCATATAGCAGAATGCCATATAGCATGAATCAATGCATATACAGAAGCTATTCTTTAATCTGTTTATTCTATTACAAAAGCATGAATCCTCTACCACAATAGAGGGCCATATGTTTAAAGCCTTAGCAACTTAAGTAATTAGAACCAATTGTAGAATCTAGGTTTTGCAATGCATTGAAATGTATAAGAGTGTAATTTGGATTAGATGAAAACAAATGTGGAGGGACTTTTTAAAGAGAACAACAGAGTTGGTGATGTCTGAATAAGTGAAATGATTTTTACTGATGGGTTAAATCTAATGGGCCAATAATGGTAAAAGTCTTATAGCCAGTGTAGGAGCTCATTAATTCAATTTATTGTGAGGGTCTAGGGAGTCCTAGATGAATTGCATATGATAATTAGAATAATAAACATCCATGTGTCATAGTCATTAAGAAAGAAAGAGGGGGCTAGTTTATTGGAATTGAGACATGCAGACGTCTGAGATCTGGAGTGTTAAGGATATATATCAGTGAGCAAGTGGGCCAGCTAATTTCTGCAGAGGTCTTGAAGAATTTAATTTTGACTGTGAATGTGATAGTGAGGCATAGATGGGAGTAAAGATTTTTCCAAAAGGTAGGAAGGAAAAGGTCAAGAAAGGATAAGAGCTCAAGAAGTTGAATAGCATCTTCCATGGACAAGTGTTCTTTACTACTTATTTTCTCTAAAGGATACTCTACTCTGCCTTACTAATAATTCACACTTTATACCTTCATTATTCCTCCCACATCTGATAGAGCAACTTTACTGATTTTAAAACATTTTGTCTGTGGTTTTCTAAGTGGGATCAAACGGTATTAGACTATATTTATAACTGAATTATTTTTGTTTTATTAAAATAAAAATTCTATGGAGTGCTTCTATGTATAAAATTTGTATGAACAGACTTTTTATTGGTTACAGAGTGGGGAATAGCCTCCATGAGACCTATCCCGTGGCCCTGTATCCCCTAAGTCTTAATTTTGTCCCCAGGATTAAGTTTAGTTTAGGCATTTTTTTTTAGTTTAGATCAGGTAATGGTTTGAAAACCACTACTGTAGTTGAATGGCTTGAAAACCACTACTGTAGTTGAATCCAAGGTTACTTTTAGGTATCTAAGTAGTAGTAATTTTTTTTTCATAATTTTTTTTTTTCAATTACGGTTGACATACAATATTATATTATTTTCAGGTATACAGCATTATGGTTAGACATTTATATAAATTCTTTTTTTTTTAATGATTTATTTTTATTGTTTTTTGACAGAGAGAGAGAGAGAGACAGGCAGGCAGAGTGAGACAGACAGAGACAGAAAAAACAGGGAGGCCCAGAGTAGTCTCCGTAGTTGACAGCATTAGTTTTCCATATAGTTTCACTCCACAGCTGGGCGAGGGGCTGCGCAGGGCAAGAACCCGGCCGGGAGCCTCCTGCATAGGTCCCTGGCAAGAACGGAACTGGGGAAACACCCCAGTTCAGCATATGGGTCCACCTGGGTGGGAGCCGGGATTCGATCCTTGGTCTCTGGAGCTGCAAAGTGAGCGCTTATCCCACTGAGTCATCGCCGCTTGCTCAACATTTATATAAATTCTGAAGTGCTCCCTCAATATGTCTAGTACCTACCCACATTACACCCTATATAGATATTACAGTATTTTAAAAAATATTCCTTGTGGTATGCTTTACATTCCTGTGACTATTTTGTAACAGCCAATTTGTACATTTTGATTCCTTTATAGTTTTCACCCAGCTCCCACAACCCCTCTCTTCTCTGGCAATTATCAATTTGTTCTTTATAAACTACCTTTATGTACTTACACCTGGCTATGTGTAAGTATCTTCACAATGGTCCTGCACATTAGTTATCAATAATACCATTTCACAGGAGAGGCAACAGAGGACTTACGGAACTTTCGTAAGGTCACATATCTGGATTGAGAAATAATACCTCTCTTCTTGACAATCCCCAGAAAGGTATTGAACTATATCATCTCAACCTTTGTTTCCTGCAGTTGATAGATGATCTAACTTCACATCTGAACTGCTATTCATCAAGAATTTCTTAGACTTATACCGAATTTTTGGAAAGCACTGCTAAACATCCTCGAGAGAATCACCAAGAGAGGGCATATTATTACAGTTAAGATATTTATAACCTAGTTGAAGAGATAAAGATAAAAACAGAAGAAATTCTTGGCAAGCTAGAGACTTAGAAAAATAAACGAATTTCTAGGGACAGAAAAATCATAGGACTGGTATGGATAGGTTTTGTGGGGAAGATAGAAATTGACCTGTCTCAAAATTAGAGTACAGCAGTTCAGAATAGAGAGTCTGGAATCATATTAATTGGAGCATTTAATTCATTTGCATTTAAAATAAGTAATTGTTTATAAATATGCCATTTTATTGTTCATAATTTTTTTCTTTCTTACTTTTTTTTTTTTTTCCTGTCTCTTCTTAAAGAAGTCCCTTTAAATTTTTTTGTAATACCGGTTTGCTGCTGATGAACTATTCTAACTTTTTTTTTTTTTTTTTGGTTTGGGAAGCTCTTTATTTGTCCTTCAATACCAATGATAATTTTACTGGGTATAGTAGACCTTGCTTTTCATCACTATACAGTTTATACCTGTGACTACGAAAAGCACATGTAGAAGCCCATATTGTCGACTCCGTGTTCTTAGCAGCTGTCCTTCTTAAACTAAGGGGCTACGGTATGTTATGGATCACAGTCCTACCCAACCCCCTAACTGGCTCCATAGCACCCTTTTCTAATGCTTTCCCTATGAGGAATAATCATAACTAGCTCTATATGCTTGTGCTGAACAGACCTGAAGTCACTCATTGCATACTCCTCTGTCAGCCATATAGCACTAGCTGACCTTATCCAAACACCCAGACGATTCATTGGAGTTACTGCCCTAATAATCGCCCAGGGCCTTACAACCTCTATACTCTTCTGCCTAGCAAACTATAACTGTGAATGCATCCATAGCTGAAATATGATCTTAGCTCAAGGCCTACAATCTATCCTACCCTCAATAGCAGCCTTATGACTACTAGGAAGACTTACTAACTGAGCTCTTCCCCCAACATACCTAAGTGTAGCTTAAAATAAAGCACCTAGTTTACATCCAAGAGACTTCCCCCTAAAGTGAACACTTTGAACAAGCACTAGCCCAACTACCGTCAAGTCAACTTAAACAAGAAACAAAAACAAAACATTTATTTATCATTAAAGTATAGGAGATAGAAATCTTACGTACTTGACGCTGTAGAGAAAGTACCGCAAGGGAATAATGAAAGACCCACTAAATGTAAAAAATAGCAAGGCTTACCCCTTCTACCTTTTGCATAATTAATTAACTGGAATAACTTAGTAAAGAGAACTATAGTTAACTGCTCTGAAATCAGACGAGCTACCCATGAACAGCTTTACAGAGCAAACCCATCTATGTGGCAAGATAGTGAGAAGGTCTGTGGATAGAGGTGAAAAGCTTACCAAGCCTGGTGATAGCTGGTTGTCCAGAACAGAATATCAGTTCAACATTAAACACTGCCTAAAAAACTAACAATTTAAATGTACGCTTACAGCTTCTTAAACACAAAGTACAACGTTAACTAGTGAGTAAGTATAATTGATAATGATAGTATTTCTGCTTGGTATTTTAATTGAAACCTGAAAATGATTTTCAAGTATCTTTGCAAATTGTAAATATAACAACATGCTTATTTGAATTACAGAAGTTTTTCAGCATTTAAAAGATCAGGTTTAGAGAGGTAAAGAGGTTATACATCAAGGAAAAAGAAAACATTTGGAGTTCATTTGCACTCATTGGAGGGAAAATTAGCCTTCTCTATTATTATGACTGTACTTTTAAAGAATTATTGGAAATATCTTGAGAAACCTAGAGGAAGACATGGAATATAAGCTGGCATGAAAATTTGAATGATTTTCTACCTTTACTTGCATTGTCTTCCTACTCCTAGTTCTTCCACTATAAACTGTTCAACTCCACTAAATCTGGCATAGTGGCAAGCTCCCTTGTCTTTAACCCAAGTTTGAACGACAGCTCTGTTGCTTAGATATTTACTCTAAGTAAGTTATTTAACTCATGTGGTTCTAAATTTGTAAACCAAAACACTGTGGAATGAAATAAACAATATGTAGAATTGAGTAGATACTCAATTTTCTTTACCTTTATTCCAATCCCTTCAATGTTTATATCTCATTCTGAATGGCAGTAATGTGTCCTTCACTAAGTTGTCCCATCTTCGCAGATCTGGACTATGCTTTCATTTACTTTCTTCATGTTTCCACTTTACATTTTTCTACATTTCTTGGAAAAGTTATGTTGAACTGACTGGAGGTTGGACAAGGTACTCACGGAATGAAGAGTTCAATTTGTGGCATCCTTCAAGGATGTTGTTTTCTAAGAAGCTGAAGTACTGTCATAGAGGCAGTATTAAACCATGAAGATGTGTTAATGATGATGTATTTGGACAATTCACTGATACTTCTTAAGTCTTTATAATACTACTTGCAGAGTTTTAAACAATTTGAAAAACATATCTATAGATATCACAATGCTGTTTTTATTTATATACTTTTTAAAATTAAGACTCCAAAGCTTCCCTCCTTCATCTTGATATTTAAAGATTTATTTTTATTGTTTTTTGACAGTGAGAGAGAGAGAGGTACAAAGACAGAGACAGAGAGAAGGGAGAAGGCCCAGAACAGTCTCCATAGTTGCACATCATTGGTTTTTCCACATAGTTTCATTCCACAGGTGGGCAGGGCTGCACAGGGCAGGAACTGGGCTGGGGTCTCATCCCAGTGAGAACTGAACTGGGGGCACTCCCTAGTTCAGCATATGGGTCCGCATGGGCCAGGGCTGGGATTCGATCCTCAGTCCCCGGAGCTGCAAAGTGAGCGCTTAACCCACTGAGCCATCCCGGCTTTTCCCATTTTGATATTTAGCTAATTCAGAAAACAAATAATCTAAGCAAATTTATGAGTAAGACTTTTCTTTGAGTCATGAAAAGAGAGGAGGAGTTGCTATAAAGTAATTACACTCCTAAGCTTTGTTTTCATTTTTTTCTACTTGTGACTCTGAAAATATTGTTGATGCATGAAATGATAAGGTCAGAGTAATTCTGATGTATGAGCTGCTTGAACTTGCTAATCACTTGCTATGGCATGAAACTGAATTCAGTAATATGGTTTCAACCTAGACTTGTTTTGCTGATGCTCTTTTATTGTGAATAGGAAATTACAAAGCCAGTATCCTTTTACTAGAGCTCTATCTGCAATCTCTTTATACATTTGTGATCACTGTCTTTATCTAAAAACCATCTACTTCTCTAGATTCTGGAATAGAAATCACATACTTCTTTTAATTGATAATATTTTACTCTATTTCATTCAAATTTTTATTGAGCAGCTACTAGCCATAAACCTACTGTGACACTCAGAGCTTAACAGTTTCTCTATGTATGAACCTCAGGAGTTAGAAACATGCCCTGGAAATTTTTATCCCTTCATTTAGCTCAACAAAAGAATGCTTTTCAAATCTGAATTGCAATGCCTGTATTTTTTTTTTTACTTTGTACAGAAAGTCATAGTCAAATTTTTTCTTACTGAAAAAACTTTTTGTTATATTTTCAGGTTCCCCAGCTTGCCCTGACATACTGTTTCTTTTAAATATAAAGATAACTAGTATTGATTAGCAAAGCGGAACATTTACTGATAATCTTAAATAGGTGGATGGAAAATCAAAACATTGGCTATTAGGGAAATTGAGCTTAATATTGCTTTATGTTATTAAGAAATAAGGCAGGTTGAGTTTAATGCTGCTTTATACTATTAAGAAATAAAGTCAACAGTTTTCTTAGGCTACAAGAAAATTTAATATGTTTCTTTCATTCAAGGTTTATAGTGAAATTGACTACCTTAATACTAAGGTGATTTTTTTTAAGCCATATTATTAGCCATTTAATAGAAGTTAGTTATTTTTATTTGTTTGTTTTCTTATTAAAGGGAAAATAGATTGTGTCCCATTTGCCCTCTATTTTTGGTTGACCATAGTTGCATTGATAAACATGTGGAACATTTCCTTTGGGGTTTTAATTATTGGAAATAAACTACTTGGAATTATTCACAGATTAGTGGACAACAGGTATTCTGCCTTGAGGATTTTCCTGTTTTGAATAACAAATGTTCCCCTGAAAATGGTTAGACAGAACTCATTTGCAGTAAGCGCTTGTGTAGCAAATCTTGGAAGTAATTAGATTGCTTTTTAGCTTAGTTTCACAAGACTCAGTGTATGAATTCTTAAAGAAACAATGAGAAAGTGATATTACAAAGAATGACAGCCTACATGCAAATCTCCTAGTATAATAAGATAATACTAAATGTGTTGTTCAAGTGAGGCAAGATTGCTAAGCATCTACCTGTATGACTGTACTAAAATTTTGTATTGTCAGTGATTAAGTATTAGGGCAGGTTAAAGTACAATGTTTGCTGTTGCTATTATTTTTTTGTACATTATGTGAGCAGAAAGGGGGCTTCTTTGGAATCAAAAGGGGCATGGGTACTTTTTATTTCTTTCAATATTAATTTGAACTATGTTCACACTTTCTTATACCTTAAAGAAAAGTGTAGACACGATTAGTATTATGTTACATCTTAAATGTGCTATTGTGTTGCATATCAGCTTACTAACAGTGTCAACTTTTGTTGGTAATATCTATTCACACCTGTTCACAATACTGGCTCACTCCAACCAGGCTTCCCTATAGGCTAGAGTTGTCATGAGAACAAGAAGTCTATTTTTATCTCTTCATCTTGCAAATATGTAGTGAAACCCTTTACAAAGTGCATCCATTGGTTTTTAATTCTTAAGTACATCATTTAAAAATGCACTAAGTTTTGTCAGAGGTTTGATTGGAGGGTAGCATTTCTATTGTTTTTGGCCTTTCAATGATGCCTATGAATAGTCTTCCATGTTTTTTGAGAAATCTTGAATTATACATATCTTTTTGCAGAAAAGTATTTTATTCTCTACTGTTTGAGCCTTTCCTTTAAGGACTAGCTAAACTTTAGATTTTCAAGTCAATGCCGATTAAGCGACTAGTATTAAGGTTAGTTAGTATACTTTGGCATAATCAACAGTTTAATCACATAGATTTGAAACTATTTCATGATTCTTTACCAAAACATTTCACTTTCTAAATCTTTTATCTCATTGAACCAGTGCTCACTCTTTTGCCACTCTGTAATTCTTAAATTTCTTAATAATGTGGTTATTTTTCTGCAGACTATTGTTCTTCAAGGGATGATCTGTCTTCAAATTCCACTTAAAATTCAGATCACCACAAGGCTTTTAACTCTTTTCCACATTTGTTAAGGAGGATCATTAGATCTCTAGAGGATGTTAAAGAGCATTTGCTAGATACAAGGAGCACATCAATCAATAACTTGGTTTAATAGTTTGAAAGGGAGAAAGAAAAATGCAAAGTTAAAAGTTTACAAAGTTGACAAATACTGCCAAGCCAGTAACACCTGTTGAAATCATTAAAAAAAAAAACAACAAAAGAAAAAAAACTTAGAATATTTGAGATTTGAACTAAAGCTTTAAAGTTCCAAACCCCAAGACCCTCTAATTTTCTCAATGAGAATACATTTAAAAATTATAAATTTTAATCTGACATCTTTCTGTTAAAAGAAATTATAATTTATCAGGAGATTTTAAGTTACAGAGTGTTTTTCACAGGGGTAAGAGGAATATTTTTGGCATTTTATGCTATCTAATATATAAATATCTTGAAATATAGATTTGTACTTTACAAGCATGAACCCCAGAGACAAATAAAATAACCATTAACATATTAACATAAAGTAAGATTTACCAGGAGTCAGAGATAAGATATGAAAAATTACTAGGGAGTTGGAGAATTGAAGTCGATGTGGCTCTCAATGACCCTGAGTCCTGATATTTACGCCCTTGTATAATTCCTTCCCCTTGAGTATAGGCTGAAGTTAGTGACTTGCTTCTAATAAATAGAATACAGAAAAAGTACAGGAAGAACCAGATATAACTGAAAATGCTTTTAAAAATGTGAGGATATTCTTAAGGAGTTTGCCTCACTAATGGAAAAAGCTAAGCCAAAAAACTGCCGGACAATAGAGCTTGTGACTGATTGTTATATAATTTCTGAGACAAGAGCTCTCTGGAAAAAATCTGGCCATTGTCAGTATAACGAGAATGGGTATATGGCTGGATACTTTCTGGACAGCACTTTTATCACTGCCAAATAAAAGCATTGTAATTAGAATCAAACTATAAATCACACCACAGCAGTTATCGTAAATATCCTATAATTGAAAAGTATTTGACGGAGAAGCCGGGATGGCTCAGTGGGTTGAGTGTTCACTTTGAGGCCCCGGAGACTGAAGATCGAATTCCAGCCCCAGCTCAAGTGGACTCACATGCTGAACTGGGGTTTGCTTCCCACGAGGGAGGCCCCCTGTTCAGTTCTTGCCCCCTAGTTTGTTCCCTGGTTCAAGGGTATGTGCCTCCCATGTGGGAGGCCCGCAGGCTAGTTCCTGCCCTGCTTGGCCCCAGCCCACTTATGTGGAACAAAACCTTTTCAAGAACTGATGATGTACAACTATGGAGCCTACTCTGGACCCTCCCACTTCTTTCTGTCTCTTTCTGTCTCTGTTTCTCTCTGTGTGTCAAAAACAATAAAATATATTTTTCAAAAAGTTCTTATAAAACAGTATTTGATTTATTTGATTTATTTTCATTTCTGATATTTGTAGACTACAGAGGTAATGAATCAGAAAAAGCTGGGCATCTTTCTCATCTTAATATAATTATAAAAATTGACAAAGAACTTTCTTTTTAATTCAACTAGCATTTATTAAGCACCTATTTTCTAACAGGTATTGATAGTATGTCGTTCTAGGATTAAAATAAATCTACATTGTTGTTAAGTCATTGGGAAAATTTTCACAATCTAATTTGAATCTTTCATGATAAATGCCAGTAAGCTCTGGTTGACTTTGTAACCTGCAGACCCAGACTAGCCTAAAGGTATAAAGTGTTGATAGCAGTATGCATGGTGTTCTAAAAATTGAATCTTATATTATAGTGGTGATCCTTTATTAGGTGGAGGCTGAATTTTGTATATAATATTTTAATGTCACAATTTCCTAGATGTGTTTTGGTCATCATAGATTTTTAAGTGGACAATAAAGCCTAATTCCTAACTATTGTGTTTAAAAGAGATTTTAGGTAGGCTTAATCCATGTAACAGTACACAGACATTTTATTAAGAAGTTTTAGCAATGAAAGCGTGAAAAACTCATTACATTTCATGAATTAGATTTCATTTTTTAATATAATTGTAGTTGAAGTGTTTTATTTGGCTGATGACAGCACTGTAAGCCAGCTATGCAGTAGTCTTTGACAGCTTTTCTTACTGTTAGTTGCTGTTTGTTTACACTTTCACTTTGAGTTGAAATATAATCATAACTTGATGTATTTGTCAAGGATTCTAATCTTTGAATCTTCTATCCAATACCAAGTGTGCATTTAGATTAAAGCTGTATGGCCTTAAAATATATACGCATACACTCATATCATCTCGATAAAGTAGAGAATACAAATATTTGCCTGGGGGCCTGCACAACGCTTACTTTAGCTTAGATCTTGACTGGCTCTCTGTGTTCACCTTCAAGCTGCACTCTTCTACCCACTCATCCTCTTCAGGGTCTCTCCTTAATGTGTTGAGAGTGGGGTATAGTCTCAGCTATTTGTTTCTATTCCAGGCAATAAACACGTGGTCCCGTTGTTCTAGGGTGCCCCCACTAATCACTGAGGGGAAGTAGAATTAAAAACACAAAACAAAATACGTTCATTGGCAAGCTGTCAACATATTAGAGTCATGGTGCTTGATGCGGAGTTACTAACCTTCACTGAAGAAAGCATTTGAATGCTTTTCTACCATGTGTCCAGCATTTTGGTAGGCACTGAGTACACAAAGATAACAGACAACTATCCTTCAAGGACCTCTCATACAGTGTAAATAACACAGAAATTATTGCACTCTGTGATGAAGGCACAATCAGAGAGAAGGGAATGCATGCTATCACAGGAACACAGAAGGGTGTAAGGTGGTGATTAACCTGCAGGCAGAGAGATAGGCCTGCCAGGGCTAGAAATTAGCATGTGCCAAAACACTGGGGCAAGAAAGAATAGAATGAATTTGGGGAAGTATAACAGTTTAAGATTTGGAGGACACCATGCTAAGCAATGAAGTATCATGGGTAGGCATGGATTGCTGGATCACGGGTGCTCAAGAGTGTGTTTCCCCAACTAGCAGCAGCAATAGTCCCTGGAAGATTTTTATAAATGCAAATTATCAGGCCCCACCCCAGAACTACTGATTCATTAACTACTTTAACTAGTCCTCTAGGTGCTTCTGAGCACATTATAGTTTAAAAACCACTGTGCTAGACTCAGACTTATAGACTTATTTTTCTTATAAAGTCAATAGATTTTAAATAGGGAAATAACATTTGTTGGATTTGATTTTTATCAAAAACGCTGTCTGGAAAAACTGTGGAGAATAGTGTATGCATGATGACGGTTGGGGAAATGGGTTGGATTGTAGTGTATAAAATTGAATTATATTTAATAGACTGTGGCAATTATCCAGGTGATAAGTAACAGAGCATGATGAACTGAAGAGTTGTGTAATGAGTAAGGATTTGAAAAATATTCAATAGCTGCACACTTGTTTTCATGATTATGGGAAGGTCTAATGCCATGTATTATTTTTCACCTGAATATGGGCTCATTGATTATCCCTACTTCTTTTACTACTATTTGGCCTGGCTTTTAGTGATGGTCATGGGAAGTTTTTTTTCCAAGAATATTTCAAACGTAAGTATTCCTCCTGCACAAGTGGTGAGTTTGGTTTCTGGACAAGAAGAAGCAATTAGTTAGGCCATTGTCTCTGATATCTGTACAGGATTACATCAGAATATTTCCTCTGGCATTGAGCCAGAATTCCCATGCGTCTGACTCTTTTGAACAAAGTTACATTTATAGCAAAGAGGATTGTCTTTATGATGTAAACACAATTTTATTATATACTTGCTTCTAAAATAAAAATAAATAAGAATTATTCAACTCTCATTGTTTGCACATATGTGGCTCTATGCAATAGATGTTTGATTTACTGTGATTACTAATATATATTTAGTATGTATTATAGTGAAATAAACTAAGTGAAATTTACCTGCCACATAGTATAAATTTAAATACCAAATTAAGATGACGATGCAGAGAAGATTCAAGAATCATTGAGTGCCCCATATTTATTGAACACTCCTCTGTGTCAGGTACTGTTTTCAGTCCTTAATGTAATTATATTATATAATCCTCACAACACCTGTATGAGATATAATAATTTTTAGGTTAGTATATTTTTCATACCAGTGAATAATTTGAAGACTGAAGAGGCTAGCTAGCCCATCACTTCTAATGAATAGATGAGACAGTTCAAATGTTAAAACAGTCTAAAAAGACATAAAAAAAAAATACTGACCATTTTTCATAAATCATCCTGAAAAACATAATAGTTATTGATTATAACTTGATGTTCTATTTGTATTTCTTAATATGTCTTCGCAAATGTTTATCATTTTCATCTCTCCATGAAGCCTTAAATTAGTAAGCTTTATCTTTTTAGTGTGTATTTTGACTGTATTTTCTTTGCTTTATTTTGTGAAAAATTCTCTCAATTCCCACATCATTTTTTGGATAAGAGGTGAGGGGCAGGGAGAATAATAAAACCCATCTATTTTCCTGATTTTCAGGAAAAATTTGATTAATAAAAATAATTACAACAATAGCAATTGCTTATACTTTTATTATACTTTTTATGTTCTAGGCAATTTTTTAAGAAACTTGCCACATATTATCTTTTTTATTTTTTTTTAAGATGTATTTTATTGGTTTTGACAAAGACAGAGAGATACAGAGAGTAACAGAAGGGGAAGGGCGCAGAGCAGTTTCCATAGTTATACATCATCAGTTTTTGACGTGGTTTTGTTCCACACAGGTGGGTGGGGGACTCCCAAATGGGAGGCATATCCACCTTGAACCAGGGGCCAAACTGGGCCGTGCAGAGTGGAGAACTGAACTGAGGGTATCCCGCATGGGAAGCACACCCCAGTTCAGCATATGGGTCCGAAAGGACCAGGGCCAGGATTTGATCCTCAGTCCTTGGGGCTGCGAAATGAATGCTTAACCTGCTGAGCCATCTCGGCTTCCCCTATTATCTTATATACTACAACAATGAAAAAGATAGGTTTTGCTATTAACACTGTCTTAAAGATGAAAATACTGAAGCACAGAGATACTAAATGACTTGCCCAAGACTAAACTCATTATAATTGATAGCCCTACGATTTGACTCTAAAACTCATGCCTTTGTCATGTATAATATATTCCCTTTCAACACTTTAGTCAGCTTTGAGGGGACATATTAAATTGATCCTTGGAAAATAGTATGATAATGTGGCATCATGGGAATCCTTTTAAATTTCAAAGATGGGTATATGTGAATCATGAAGTCATAGGATAAGTCAGATGAAAACCTTCAAATCATTGATTTTAGTTGATGATTTGGGGGTGAGATTTTTTTTTTATATTAACATAGGTATTATATAAGTAGAACATGAAATAATTTTAAAATAGTGATAGATTTCAAAAAGCTCTCTTACCATTTTGAGATATACTGCCAGACCTCTGGGGTAGAGTTCCCTGTTCTCTTTCATTAGATACTTCAGTGGGAAAATTTGAGAAGTGTGGATTTGAATGAATGAATGCTGGTAAGTAAAACTATGACATTTCTCAGGATTAAAATGTATAAACATGAAAATATTTTTATAAAAATAAGTTGTTTTAGAAAAATCTAAAGAAGTCACAATTAACACATTTTACTGGTAAAGAAACTGAGATAAAGTTAATGATTTATTCAAGACTTTTTATATGGCTCTGAATTTGAATGTAGCTACTACTTGGATCTTCAAGTTCTCAGTGCTATGTCAGATGCCTCTAACTTATTGAAAAAGAGAGCTGATGCTATGACATACAATTTTCTTAATAAATTAGCAATGCTTTTCTTTTTTATAATTATTTTTAATTAATTTTTTGAGAACAGGTGAGAGAAAGAAAGAAGTGGGAGGGCCCATAGCAGTCTCTGTAGTTGTACATCATTACTTGTGAAATGGTTTCATTCCACACAGGTGGATGTGGGACTGCACCAAGTTGGAACTGAACCAGGGGCCTCCCACATGGGGTGCAAGAACCTGCCACGGAAACCATCTCAGCACTTACCAGTTGTGTTGCAGTTCAGCATATGGGGTTGCACTGGCTAGGTCCAGGAATCAAACCCCCAAACTTGTGATTACAAGGCAAGCATCACCTACTGAGCTGTCCCAGCATCCATAACAATGCTTTTCCTGTCTGTGAATAAGCAGCTTCTTCAACTAGATTAAGCAGAAGGCATAATAAGATTGACTGCAAAGCTTCAGAGTATTTCCAAATCATATTCCTATAAAATCACGTAGAGTGGACTGTAGGTAAATGTTTTGTCACTGTTAGATTTTGCCATCTGGTCTTTATATAGACTAACTCTTGAAAAACCATACTATTTTGTTTCCGTTTATACTCTTCCTCCTTACCTATGAACATGAAGTGAAAGTAGTTTTTTTCTGGGAATGAACCACTATTTCGTGATTCCATGTGTAGTATACACCCTACCTCTGCCAGGTTCAATTCAGCAAATGTTTATGCCGTTCTCTGATGTAGGTTAGGCCAATTTGTCTCTTGGACTCATTTTGCTCAATCATGATATGTATGTGTTTAAAAAATGAAGCAAGGGAAATTATTCATTTGACACTCTCTATCCTTAGGAATGTTAGATCTAAGGAGTTTGGAATGTGGATAGATGAAGCCAGTGGACCAAGTTGCGTAAAACTCTCCTTCTAGAAGTCTTCTTATGTTTGGAGAGGCAGATACAAATCTTGAAATGTCTTTATTAAAGTTTTATTTTTTGTTTCTTATTTTTTAGAAGAAATACTAAGCTGATTAATACAACCAAATAATCCACTTTTGAAAAACATTTTTTGAGGGTCTGTTTCCACACATGGCCAATTTGTCATTTGCAATTGATGTAGAAAATCTTAAGTGACAAATCAAATGAATGAGAGTCCGAAATAATGAACTGATCTAACTTTCTAAGCGAATCACATAAGTCATAGCAGGATCACTTTTGAACTTCCTTTTGTACTTTTGTAAATGTAATTTCTTTCTATACTTTTATATTTCCCATTTTTTTAATTGTTAAGTTTATTGGGGTGACATTGGTTGGTAACAATTATGTAGTTTTCAGGTGTACAATTCTACATTACATTGTCTATGCATTACATTCATTTGGTTTTGATGGTCTAAATCAGGGATGTCCAATCTTTCGGCTCCCCTGGTCCGCATTGTAAGAAGAATTGTCTTGGGCCACACGTAAAATACACTAACTCTAATGATAGTTGATGAGCTTAAAAAAAAAAAAAAAATCTCATAATATTTTAAGAACGTTTATAAATTTGTGTTGGGCTGCATTAAAAGCTATTCTGGGTTGCATGCATTCTGCAGGCCATGAGTTGAACTAGCTTGGCCTAAATAAAAGAGGAAGACATTCACAGATACCGTAATAAAGGAAATCAAAATGAATGGATTAAAGAGCCCTAAGCCTAAATGTACTTGAAAATTGTTAATATTATTAAATGTTTTTCTCAAGAGATACTTGAACTTTTAAGAAATTAAATAGGATTTACACGATCAGATCTGTGTTTTAGAGTAATTTTAGATGTCATAAACTTTGAATGAAAATTTGAATGAATGTGCTGTGATTATTGTTGGTGACAAGTGTTAGACTGCATGCCAAGCAGATGAAAGATTATTAAAGCTTTTAATTACCTTGGAATACAGAAAATGTGTTAAAATTGATTGCAGTAATTTTTAAAAATCAATTTGTCTTAGGTCACCCATTATCTCTTTTATTTCTCCCTAAAAAAGTGACTACACTAAATCTGTGTTTTTCTGGCTGTAGAACCACTTTGGAATAATGTTCTCAGTGTAAACTCTTTACTGGTAAAAGAAGATGTCATTCTGGCTTTTTGTTTCTCTTAAAGCTGCTCCTGGGGATCCCAGGATGGTTCAGTGGGTTGAGCACTGGTTTTGCAGCCCTGGGGTCTGAGGATGGAATCCCAGCCCCAGCCGGTGAGGGGCCATATGCTGAACTGGGGTGTGCCCTCCCTCCAGTTCAGTTCTTACTGGGCTAGCCTCCCATGTGGGAGGCCCCTGGTTTGGATTCCATCCCCCGGCAGGAGGCCCCCAGCCAGTTCCTGCCCTACTTAGCCCCGCCCCATCTGTGAAATGAAACTCTATAGAAAACTGATGACATGCAGCTATGGAGACTGCTCTGGCCCTCCCCCTTCTCTCCATCTATCTCTTTCTCTGTCTCTGTCCGAAACAATAGAAATAAATTTTTTAAAAAGCTGTGCCTTGTAATTCTGATATATGATACAACATGGGTGAATCTTGAAAACATTCAGCATTACATGAAGTACCTAAAACAGGCAAATTTGTCGAGGCAGGAAGTATACCATTGGTTCCTGGGGCTTTGGTGACAGGGAGTAATATGGGGTTGAATTGTTTAATGGATACAGAACTTCTGTTTGGGATGATAAAAAAAGTTCTGGAAATAGGTAGTTTGCAAAACGTCATGAATGTACTTAATGCCATTGAATTATACGCTTAAAAATAATTTGATACATTAAAAAAGTCTATTCCTCTTAGATCACCTATTATCTGTTTTTCTTCCTGAAATCTTACCCAATTTCATGTATCTAGGCATAGAAGACTTTAACCAGATTATGCCATATTGAATTATTAGAATACAAGTTGATTATTAATTATAGAACTATAACCTGATTCTGTTTCTATTACTATTCCATTTGTATTTTTAAACAGTCATCGAATTGCTATTTTTAAATTTTATTCCACAATGGGATCAACAATTTTTTTTTCTCACTTTGCAGATACAAAAAATAAGCAAGCAAGTTTACTGTATTAAATATGTATTTTGCCCAATTTTAGAATTCAAGGTGTTTGTTGTATTTCAGGTGATGACCTTTAACTAGATTTAACTAGTGGATTAATTATTTATAATTGCATTTTAAATCTTCCTAAAATAAGTAATTGCCATTACTGTAATAATGTATGAATAATATATGACAAAACAACTATACTGATAATGGCATTTATTCCACTTTATCACCATACAGTAATATTTAGCTATCGGCTGACCACCTTTAGACATTGATTGAATAGACACAAACATAATATTACTTAATTTGTTCTGCTTTGGTAGATTAAATGAGCTAAGATGCTTTGGGGTGATGAATGTACCAATGAAAATCTAAGGAAATTAATGAAGGGAAAAAACTGAGTTTGGTTTTTAGTATGTCAAGTTTCAACAGCTCCTAGATTTGTGGCCACCATTAGTTTAGAATTGTCATATAACCTTGGCCATAAGGTTTGTTTGTTTGTTTGTTTGTTTGTTCTGGTGTTTGTGTGTGTGTGTGCTTTATTGTTAACAGAATGAGCCAATAATTTTATGGTGTATTCTTGAACAGTGTTACTTAATTGAACTGTATTTTAAGTTACCTTTAAAATATTTCACTGAACTTTGACTATGAAAGTATCTGAGTGAAAAGCAGTAAGAGTTGGTGAGTCGAAAAACTTGAACTTGATAACTATAGCTTACTGAATTATTTCTTCTTTGCCTAGTCATTCCTACTGTTGATTTAGATTATATGAATCCTCATGAACCAAACTTTACTTTCGTGTAGTTTATATTATAAAAATAATAATTTTTCTACTTTCTCAGTATAAAAATATATTGAAACATTAGTAGTCTTTCAAATACTCTGTCTTCGAGATGTTCCTTCTGACTTTAAAATGCCCCTTTTATTTCCTTTTTGTTCTCACAGTTTTAACCGTATCTAACTACTCTTGCCCTTCACTCTAAAATTTTGACCTCTAATTTCTACACTTAGCCTGGGGCCCATTACCCCAAGTCAAATGCGACACTTAAAGCATAGGATTTTACTTATATAAAAGAACTCAGTGATATTGATATCAAAAGAACCCAGGGGAATTCAAAAGGACTAAGATTAGTTAAAATCTCTTTTTTGTTGTTGCTACTTTTATCTGTAAAGGTGAAATGATGATAACAAAGCAGGCACAACAGCATTGATCAGTCAACAACTTGTGTTTCAAAGATTAAGAATAAAGTTACTAGCTTTTACTAAAATAGGCAGTAGTTTTAAGAGTAAAGAAATTTTCTAAATATTAAAACAAATACTCCCCAATAACTCCCAGTTTTCCTATATATACATATATAATTTGTGATTCTGAGGACAAATTAAAGTTGAAGTTAAAGAACATTCCTCTTGCTTTCTTGCTCATAGGTCTGGGCACATTTCTTGATCATGAAGTATGTTGCCTGAGCAGATTTAAAGAGGCATTTCTCAAAGCCACAACATTTTATATTGAAATCTTGACTCTAAGACCATGGTGGGCAGTCATTGCAAATGTACCTTATTTATCTTACCCAGTAGATGTAAGTTCTATTAGAAAATACATCATCTGATCAATTAATAGTTAAATGAATGGTCCATTATTAGAAGACTTTGGATTCTTTCCAGGTATTTTGAAGTAAACCTGTACAGAGCTAACCTAGAATTACAACGCCTGTACGTTTCTGGTTCTTAGACATGTGCAGCCAACTTTGAAGCAGCCTTATTGAAATAGATGCCAATTCATACTGTAGTCTTTTTTTTCTAATTATAAAAGTGTCTTGCTTTTGTTTTTATCTTTTATTGTGTCTTAGAAAAACAGAGAAAACTTGCAATTTTAAAACCGTTGCCTTATTTCCTCTTGATAGATACAGTTTTTCTGCAAACTATAGTTGATGATACAAAAGAAATAAAAAAGGAACTCATGTTACAAAATGGGTAATATTATCATAATCTATTAACTATTGGTAAAAGTATCTTTTGCAGAGAAAACCAAAAGTGGTATCAATGATAGTGGAGTTTAGAAAAATGTAATAAACTTGTGAAATAATACTGTTTACTTCTCACTGTTCTGGTGAGAATGGAGATGCAGAGAAGTAAAATTAACAGTCCAGAACAAATGTAAATGCTAAATTTTATTAGACTGACAAAAATAATAATTATAAACTCTTAGTTGCTACTTGACTAGACCAAGAACCTACATTTAAGTCATGTTGCATGTTTAAGTTCTAATCTAACAAGTTTGCTTTTTAAAGTATGAAACTAGGAAATTTTTAGTAGTCTTAAAAACAATGTCTAAAACAATGTTTAGTTTTAATATTCTATTAATGATGTTTGTGACTTCAGCTTTATAATTTTACTTCTGTAATGCTATTTATAATTAGTCATTTCTGTGGAAGAATAAGCAGATGATGGCTTGCTTTTATTCTTGAAATATATCAGGCAATATGACACATTTTGTTAACCCTAGATCTCTTGGCAAAATGCATCGCCCATTTTTGTTGAAAGGCTAGTTCATGAGTGCAGGTGATTTTTTTTCTTCTTTTTTTTCAGTTGGTTCACTGGGATCTATTTTCCTTGAAGCAAATGCAAAATATGGGTGTGGTAGATTATGAAAAGAAAAATGTGACAAATTCCTCCCTTCTCTGAACCTACCCATTTATAATTGTCTCATCAAGAGATAGAATTCTACTTCTTTTTTTTTTAATATAGGTATATTTTGGTATATAATATTATATTAGTTTCAGGTGTACAAGCCATGACTCAACATTTATAACCTTACAATGTGATCACTAGACTAAGACTAGTAGTCATCTGTCACCATGCCAATGTTTCACAATATTATTGACTGTATTTTTCTGTAGGTGAAGAAGATTTTGTTGGAACAAATTGTCTTTAATGTTTCACCAAAATAAAATAAAATATTCAAGACCATTGGATATACAAGTATGGTATTTGAATATTTTATAGTGGCTTTGAACTTGAACAGTATTACTAGGAATTTTTTTTCTACAGCCTCATTTAAGATTTGGATTAATTCATGGTAAAGATATCTTTCCTAATGGGGCAATAACTTCAAGGAAAAGTACTGTCACCAACTTTATGAAAGTAGTGAGGGAATAGGATCTAAATAATATTTCAGAAGTGAAAAAAGGACTCATTTATATACAGTAATACCTTGGAATCTGAATGCCCCAAAACTTGAACAACTTGGAATCTGAACAAAAAAAAAATCCATCAAATTTTGCCTTGGGATCCAAAAGCTGCTTTGGAATCTGAATGCCAACACATTTTTCATGTTGGACGTATGGACTGTAAGGGTTTATCCGAACACCCACTCATTGTGTGAGGTATACCTCGAGAGCTGTGCAGGGGAATTGGTCTAACACAGATTGTATAGGCAGCAACCCTTACCCCATCATAATATACAGCGAAGCATTTGCATGGAAAAGTCTCTGGCCTGAATGTGTTGCTGCAAGGGGTGTAGAGGTTTTGACGAACCATCTATTGTTCCTGACATCGTATTTCTGGGAAAGTCTATGGGTTTAGAAATCAGCGAAGTGGATGTGAATGAGTTAGTGGATGATCACAGGACTGAGCTGACGACGGAAGAGCTTCAGCACTTGAACCAGCAGCAGCAGAAAGAAATCTCAGAAGACATTTCATCTGGGGAGGAAGAGAGACACCCTGGAACCATTCCCTCTGGTGAAATCGAGCATGTGGTCAAACACCCAGGCAGCTGTTGAGAAGCAGCACCTCAATGAAGTCCTAGTGGACAGGTGTGTTAAGTTGTTTGATGATAACATCATTGAACATTTCAGAAAAGTGCAAAAAGGTCGCCAACATCAGACCACTTTGGAACGTTGGTTCTCAAAAGCAAACCAACCAGTGACCCCAAGCCCTGTACAAGTGGTACCATAGCAAAGGGCATTAAAGACAAAGAACACAGACACCTGAAGTTATCATGGAAGATGACTCTTCTTCCTCTTCCATCTCTTAAGCATCCACATGTGTCATCATTGTTAATTTTTTTTAATTTTTATTTAAATATTATTATTACTTGTTAATAATTTACTTTCAAATTAATAAAGTTAATATTTTACTTTAAATTCAGTGTATTTACTGTTAAAATCATTTTGAAAATTCAAGTTCATGACACCCAGAAACAGATTAATCTTGTTTCTATTATTTAAAAGGGGAAAACTTGTCTTGAAACTCAAACATTTTGGAACCTGAACAGGGTTCTGGGATGGATTTAAGTTCAAATTCCAAAACATCACTGTATTATTATTACCTCAGTTTCTAGTAGGGTTATCACATAGACTAAGATATAAAATGCTAAGTGCTGATTCTAAAAAAAAATTTGATTTACCCTTACAAAAAAGAGTAAAACATTAATTCAGGGCTTTGGCAATCTTGTAAAAGTGTTTTCAGTGAGATAGTGAGTGTATATTTAGCTGTCTTAATACATTGTACTTTAGCCAACATAAGGAAGGTAATATCTTTGCATTAAAAATGACATAGGTATGACTCAGAATAGTTAGTTATTTTATCCTCCCAATACAGATTTCATATGGCCATTTTGATGAAATTTGAAAAATAAATTAATAGAACACACAAATTCTATGTTGTTTTATGTAAATTAAGGCTTAATACATTTTTGTGTTACACGTGAGGTACTTTAGATTTACTACTTTCACTAAATACTTAACAGTGCATCTGAGGGTATCCAGTAAGTTCTTTTATACTACTTTTTGTTTATTTGCTTATTTGTTTGATACATGAGGTGCACCGATACAACTTTCAGAAATGAGGAAAGTGATTTTCTACTCTTGGGATTGATAATGTTATTGTATGTCATTTAGAATTTTGTCACATCACTGACTAGATGGAAGTGTCTGTTCTGTGGCATGGTAGAGGTTTATTTGATTTCTAGGTGTTTCCTTTGTACAATGAGAGGCAAGTACCTGATCTTGTTAGAAACTAAATCAGAGCTGCTTTGGCATTATGCGTAATTGGACTACAGACAAATTAGACAAAATTCAACATGTGGGTTAATCTACACTCTACAGAATTATGTGGTCAGCACTGTAGAGAATAGATCTTTAGTTTCAGTGGCATGGAAAAAGTTTTAGAATCACCTTTGGTTTCTTCTTTCTTTATGGAAATGTGCACAACGCCAGCTGTCCTTTGGCACCGTTGAGAAATAGAAAGCATTTGGTGCCTTTGGCTTCCAAGAATATGATTGCTTGCCCATAGTGCTCATTGAGTGAACATTACCAGAACTACCTCAGTGTTCAGACCATTACTGATGAACAGCTTCATCTAAATAGTCATTTTTATTTTATTCAAGCCTATTTTCATTTCTATTTAATTATTATTATTATTTTTAATTTAAGTTTAGTTGGTATACAGTCACATTAGTTATATTAGTTACAGGTGTATAATATAATGATCTGACATTTTTATACTTTACAAATTGATTACCTTACTAATTATAGTTTTTTGCAGTTGTTATGATTGATAATAATAATCACAATTTTAAGTAAATTGTTCAGTGCTATGTGCTCTGGATTAGAAAAAACCTGTTATTTGTTGACGGTTTTGTAATGCACTTGTGGGCCACATTCTGTGTTGGTTTTTCATAACAAGTAAATGAATGAATGTCAGGATTCTAGGCTCTTTCTAAAAATAAGCTTTTTTGAATTGAACTATAATTCAATATGCACTTAATTTTTGGCCTTGACAAAGTAAGGTCAGTAGAGTTAAATGAATCTATTTTTTTTTTTCATCAAAGGGGATTATTTACTAGTATTTGAGAACATAATCTTATGGAAAGAACATTTGAATGAGAATTCTGAATTTCAGACAGTCCCACGTTCACTACTTGTGAGAACTACAGAAAGGCAATTAAACTCTCTGAAACTTAATTTCATTATTGGTAAAATAAAAGGTATTCTTTGATTTTCAGAGTTTTCTTTTTTTTTAAGACTTATTTTTGTTGTTTTAGAGCAAGAGAGAGAGAGAGAGAGACAGAGAGAGAGACAGAGAGAGATACACAGACAGTGTAAAACACAGTGCCTGATCACAATGAACTCAAAATCTAATTGTTTAGATTTAGACAGAGAGAAGGGGGAGGGCTCAGAACAGTCTCCATAGTTGCATATCATTGGTTTTTCCACATAGTTTTATTCCACAGGTGGGCATGGGGCTGTGCATGCACAGGGCAGGAACTGGGCTGGGGTTTCACCCCGGTGAGAACTGATCTGGAGGCACTCCCCATTTCAGCACATAGGTCCATGCGGGCCTGGGGCCGGGATTCAATCTTCATTCCCTAAGGCTGCAAAGTGAGCGCTTAACCCACTTAGCCATCCTGGCTTCCCCCAGAGTTTTCTTAGATTTATAACTTCTCACCTCCTGTCTTGAGTTCACTTACTTTTTGCCCTCTAAATTTTCTGCCTTAACTTCTTGAGTCCCCATACTTTTCTAGTTGGTTATGTATTTCAGTTATTTAATAAATACTAATTGAGCACCTATTGTTTCAGATACTATATAAGGTCCTGAGGTCACAAACATGAAAAATCTTTCTTCTGTAACTTCTAGACTAGTGGGGGAAACAGTGGATAATAAAAAAAATTACAAGAATTAGAGTGTACCATGATACTATGATAATAAGTAATGAAAGACTTCCAAGGAAATAACTACAAAGGTGGGTGCTAATCAGGGATGTGTTTAGTAGAGATTGATATTTCTGGTTGAGAAAACAATGGGAACAAGATGTGTAATTAGACAGCCCAGGGACCTTGAAGAGTGGTTGCTGTCTGCTCATTCTCTGCAAAAATGTTGCTTTAGTGTTTGGGATGGAATTCAGCTCTTATTGGGCTTAAAGTTTAGAAAAGCAATCTAATCAACTCAGATTTGGCTGTTCATGGCATCATGTGAGTGCTCTCAATAATATTTAGAAGAATACTGTAGGAAAACAGGCTAATGCACAAATTCTAGGCATGGTTTTATCTAGATGCATTTGGATGATGAGTTCTTCCCCATAATCCTCAGAGTGATTTAGTATAGAGTAGTAGGTAGCTGGTTCTGCACAGCATGGATAAGCCTTCTTTGGACTTCTAGGAATTGGTTTAAGCAGTGGGAAATGTGAGCTTTTCTCTTTGGGGAACAAGTTTTTGGAGGATCTGTTAGGTGCTAAGTACTATGCTGAGAACAAAGAATATGCATGCTTAGATTACTAAAACACAGTGCCTGATCACAATGAACTCAAAATCTAATTGTTTAGCAATTTCCATCATTCTGTAAGTTTGTAGAATTTGAGAGAATACAGAATTAGTTTTGACTTTTGGAAGCAACCTCAGGAAAACAATATGAAATACTTATTTTAAAAATAAGATATAATTTCAAATGGAATAATCTACCTATGCTTATGTTTAATAACAGAAAAGAATTATTCCTCTGGAAGCTTTATAAGAAGACACTATCTGTCAAAATTTTCTGTAACTGAATTTAAACATTGCATTTAGTACTTTATATTGGTGAATGATGTCTTATAGTTCCTGATTAACAACATGTGTTTTGTAAAGTGAAAGCTAGTAGATTTTCTTGTTCCTGGACTTTTTTGTTAAATCTATTAGCTGGGTAAGAAAGAACATGAAAGAATGAAAGTTACTGAGGTTGAAACAAACCCTTATTCTCCTAAGGTTATATGAGGGGCAGTTCTTTTGCTTCATATTTTTTCTCCATGTTTTCTTCCTGTTCTTCTTAAAGATTTATTTTTATTGTTTTTTGACAGAGAGAGAGAGAGACAGACAAGAGACAGAGAGAAGGGGGAGGGCCCAGAACAGTCTCCATAGTTGACAGCATTAGTTTTCCATTGTGTTTCACTCCACAGGGGACGCGGGGCTGCTCAAGGCAGGAACTCGGCCGTGAGCCCCCTGCATAGGTCCGGGCAAGAACTGAACTGGAAAGCACACCCCAGTTCAGCATATGGGTCCACATGGGCGGGGCCTGGGATTCAATGGTTGGGCTCCTGGGCTGCAAAGTGAGAGCTCAACCTGCTAAGCCATCCCAGCTTTCCCCTCCTGTTCTTTTTTAGCTACCATTCTTTAGATCTATTTACCCTGATTCTGTTTTAAAAAATTGGCTCACATACAGGAGTAGAAAAGTTTCTTGCCCCTAAAGGGGTGGACATGAACTGTGTTAGCAAAAACCAGCCATGTCTGTTCCACTAGACTCTGACTTGTAAAAGGTAAGTGACCAGCAAGTGAACTTGTAATATTGAAACAACAGTTTTTTTGTGCTTTTTCAGGTCAGGCAGCTTTATTTCATGCAGGCCAAGCCGAAAAGACATAGGTTAAGCACCCTTGCCAGTGTTCCTTTGGGTGTTGGGGCTAAAAACTCTGAGAAGCAAAGGGGCCAGTATGATGGTCAGAGACTCTTGGCCACATGCCAAGTAGAGGCAGCCAGGTAGCTGCCAGGCCTCAGGGAGCTGTCCCAAGGTGGGTTTCAGCATCTTCATGCCCCCTTGATTAGTGGCATGCGGTTCCCAGGCAGGACTTCCATATGCTCTTACTCTGAAGATGATATTGCCTGTCTCTGAAATATAGCCTTGACTTTGGGCTGAGACACTGCAGCCTGAGTTTGAATTCTGCTATACAGCTACCAGCTGTGAGACCCTAGGCAAGTTGCTTGAACTCTCTGACCCTCAGTTTCCTCACATATGAAATGGAGACACTAATAATACTACATGGTGCTGTGCTGTCAGGATTAAACGAAATGACAGATGCCAAGTCCTGAGTGCAATCCATGACCCTAAATAAGCACTCATTAAGTTTTAGCTGTTTTACCATAGGACGGAGTCTATGCCTGTGGGACTTCATCTTATTAGAACTGACAGAATTTAGAAAGACTAACGGTACTCTAGTTTAAATGATAGAAAATAGAGAAATAAGCACTTGAATATATATTTATGTGGAGCAGAGACATGTCTTCTGAACTGCCATTTCAACATTTGTTATTTGAATACTTTCCACATCATTATAAGAACGTGACTTCTTTTGTTTTTTTGTTTTACTATTTGGTATATAAAGAGTTCATCATTAAAGGTATGCTAGGGAAACAGTTTACTACATTCCCTTCATCCTAGAACCTAAACGCCCCTTTTTTCTCAAATTACTATTTTTTTCATTTTAATTTTCCTTTAAGAATATGCACATTATTGTCTTTCAAAGTTCTGGGAAAGACCTGTCTTATGTTGAGTAAAATCTGCATCCTTCTTTCTTCATTTCACTTCATTACTAAAAATGTGGATGAGTAAGGTTCTGTAGTCTTATGCTTTTGTACCTCAAATAAAATTAAATACTCAGGAATGCATAATCTTCTTGATGATTTGTACTCATAATCCTTGTTCCTATATTGCCATGTTGCTCAGTGTCATTAGCTTACCTCTCATCAAACATGCCCCATGTGCTGTTTGCAGATAATTTATTCATGTTATAATACTTTAGTCAGTGTGTAAGAACTTCAGAAAGGACATTACATGGGATGTCAGCAAGGCAGGAAATGGCCCTGTCCTTCCACTGAACTTGAACTCCTGGAAATTGGAATATTATTTAGAATTATAGCCATAATCACTTAGTTTAAGGGTCATGGAGAACTGGAATGCCTGATATCTTTATGCCCTAGCAATCCACTGATTACATTGACCACCTCAACAGCAGACCTGCATCGTTGAATACTTTACTGTTACACTGTCATCCTATTAACCTTTTGTTTTCCCAACTCTGTCATTAACACTTCTCTTGCCTCTGCCTCACAGCTTTTATTACATCATGATATGTACTGTCATGTGCATATGTGTATCTGTGCATATGTGTGTGCACATGTGTGACCAGGCATTCTTCAGTGCCATTATGCCATCTGCTGATTCTGTCTCACCTTAAAACTCTAAGAAGTTAAGATTGGTTTGGTAAATCTTCTTGAGATCAGCCTGTACAATAAACTAACAGCCAGTCTATAGAAAGGTCTTAATCAAATGGCCAATCCATGCCCAGTCATCTGTTACCTGAGTGGTAAGATCAGCTGATACAAAGCCTATGAATAAGGAAGGGTTCTATGCTTATAAGAGAACTGTGAGTATAGCCAGTACTTGGCATTACCTTAGGATCTGTTAAAATGAACTGGAAGGCACTTTCAAAGCCTTCTAGTACACCAGAAAAAATATAGTAAGATAGAATACAGGCATAAGAAAGATTTAACCAACGTGGATTACCCGGGAGGACACTCTCCCTGGGTTCTGTCCAGGTGGGTAGGGGAACGGAGGGCTCTGCCCTGTGATGTACAGTCCTTTTCCACAACGTTAGAGATGAAGCTGGGCCTTGAGTCTGCACCTGCATATTCCTACAGCTTCTCAGAGTCCTGTAGATGATGACTGAGACAAACCATGCAGGAAACAGCTGTATAGAGCACCCTATCTGGATCTAGATTGATCGGAAGTGAAAGAAAAATTTGCCTTAATCAGTTTTACTGCTGCCTTGTAAAAAAAAAAAAAAGAAAGATTTAGATGAGATGTACTCAGAGAAGGAAAGATACCACATTTTTCTGTGTATAAGAAAATACTTCTGTCTAACATTGTTAGACCAACAACTGGGGGTCATACATAAGAGTGATCATGTATTGATTTCTTAATGTTGGTTCACAAAAGTAGGGGTTGTCTTATACATGGGGGTATCTTGTACATGAAAAAATATGGTATTTTGTGTTCTATACTTGAGTTTTAAATTATCTAGTGAAATTACCATACAATTTGATCCTATTATCTCACTTAAGCATAGGTGCCAAATTTACTTGTCCACAGTCTTCAGGGTTCATTGTAAGTATGAAAATGGGCAATAGGAAAGTAAGCTCATTAGTACAAACTGAATGATGTTCCCTTGTTTTAGGTAGTATGTATCATTTTGAACACATGAAATAGCTCCATTTCCTTCTAATTATAGTTCTTCTTAAATGTGGTAATGATTGTTCAGTAGCTTCTGTCAGATTTAGTTATTGTTTTATTGTTCATGCCAGTTTTGTTTTCCTTTTGCTTCTTAGAAACTATATGCATTCAAGTTTGTTTTTCCTCAGTGTTGACTTTTCCTTGACTCATGTCAGAAATTAAATACATCTATGTTCCTAGTAGCAGTCAGGATTTGAATGAAGGTCCATTTTTCTGGCTGTTTCTCCTAAATAATATTTCTGCTTGTGATCTTGGCAGTTCAACAGTATTTCTAATAAATGGTTTCATTGAACCACTAACTTACTGTTCAATGTCACTGTTTAAAAATCTACGTGCAACATTTTACAAATGTGGTGTTTTTTTAAATCATATTTTGTATTTGTGAATCACTTGACTTGAGATTCAGTATGTAGAAAACCTTGAACTATGCAATAAATACTGCTTAGGTATCAAATAATTAAATTTGGACACTAGAAACTAGATTTTAGTACCAGATTCTCCTAATACCCAGGCTTGCTTAGAGCTCTTCACATACTGCATAGACTTTATTGGAGCTGACCGTATTATAAGGGGTCTAAGTATCCCTCAAGTTCCACCGCCTTATCTCTTGGAAAGAAGTCTCTGCATTTATTTTGTTGTTCTGCCTACCAAGGATCACCCTGTTTCATTTTGGCACTTCTTCTTTTGATTGTCTCATTCCAAATATTCCTGATGGAGCTGTCTATTATTCCAGGCATTGCCACCCCCGGTCTAAGGGTGAACATGTGACTGGAGCTATGTCACTCAAATTCTTTTGCTCCATAACTTGACCCTTAAACATGAGACACAAAGATAGAGAAACATTGGAGCTGCATTTTCTTTAAGGTTATTTTCTTTAAGGTAATTTGTTACTTGGTGCTCAGAGCTTCCCTGATTCCCATCTTTACATGGTCATACTGTTGAGTCTCCCTGTGATTTTGAATCATGCAATGTCTTTCAAAAAATCTTTTCTTTTTGCTTGAGATAAAATTTTGTTCAAGTTGCTTGTCACCAAAGAGTTATAACAAAACCGGGGAGCCCAATCGACTGGAATTATTTCCCTTCACTCAGTTAAGTTGGTTGTTTTGTTGGGTGAAGGAAACCACCAGTTAAATTACAATTTTGCTATTTCTGACTCTGACTCTGCAGTGAAAGTACTCATACTGAACACATCTCTATTCAGAAGTTCAGGGAGAGTAGGGTTTCTGCAGTTATTTGTTGAATACGTTTCATCTTGCGTATGTTACAGAAGCTGCTGGCTGGATTCCTATGGAACATCTTCTACTATAGCTGGCATGTGTCTTGGCTGATGATAGCCCTGTGCTGACATCCAAGCTCCCTCCACCTGTGCTTCTTCATGAACCTTTGCTATAAGCTTATTTCTGTTCTTAAAATGTTTGTGCTGGCTTCTTGTCAATTTCTCAATTCAGCAAATTTTCAGGATAGCTTACATAGGACATACTTATTATGTGTCTAAAAAGCTTGATATTCCTCCAGAACTGACCTGCAACTAGAGCTTTGACAAAAAAACCCTTGTTTACAAAAGATTGCAGAGAAAGAACTTTTTGTGAAAGCTGGGTCACCCAATTTTGGTTTTATTTGTATTGTAAGTTTTGGCTCTTCTTAAGCATCTGTACAGTTATTTTATCTTGTCCAGGCTTTTTTTCTCTCTACAGCAAAAGTGCTTATCCTGAATAAGGTGTACATGGTTAGTCTTTATAGGTCTATAAATTATTGTAGTGTGATGTGTATTTTTATAAAACAAGAATCATAGATTTTTTTATCAGATTGTCAGTTTTGTTTATTTGTTTGTTTACTCTTAAAAGAAAAACAAAAAATGCAAGCTTGACTTCTCTCCTAAGTGGTAGATTATTTATTGTCTGATTCTATTTTGGGAATGAGTGAATCTGTACCTTGACCTGAAGTCATTCCAAATTCATTAGATTAACAGTTGAGCAGCCATATTCTGAGGGATCATGCATTGGTTCTGCTGACAGCTCAAATCATGTTCTAGGAATGTATGTCGGCAAGTGACCAGGGGCAAGTAGAAAAATCCTACTGCACAAGTACATTCAGTCATGCAAGCATTCGAATGTTGAGCTGAGTTTCACCAAGTGCAAGCTCTGAGGAGAACAGAATTGCTACTTTAACTCACCCAGGTTATATATGAAAGTAATGTTTTTTGTCTTTATAGAGCAGGTATGTTGAGTTGTTTGCTGATACAAGGGATACAATTGTGTTTATACACCTACACTGTTTTGCACCAATTTTCTAGGATTTAAAAATTGCACAGTAGTTGGAATTGAGAGACCTGAAATAAATTCCATCATTACTAATTTAATGGTGGGTAATTCACATAGGCTCTCTGGACTTCAATTTCTTAGCCTTTAAAATGGGCGGTACAGCAGGATCTGACCTAAATCCCACAGTTACTTTTTTAAGATTTGTTTTATTATTTTTGACAGAGAGAGAGAGAGACCACAATTATTTTGATCATCCATAAAATCATGCTTATTAATTATACAATGTTTTACTGAATTATTAACAGCCAATGTTATACAATTTGAAATAAATGCTCAGGTCTAGAGGTAAGTGTTAGATAGTGAATCCAGGTCCTCTTTCTGGAACTAACAACCTTCTAAACTACTATGCTAGGTGTGCTGATTTTCAACCCCTGCTATTTGGTTCAGAAATCACCCTTAAGTTTATATACATATTTCTGTTTTTCTAATATGACTGTATTTGAAATCCAATAGGCAGAAATTCCCAAATGGATTTTTAGAGACAGGAATACAATATTTTAGGTGCACTTCATTCATTTTAAATCTCAATTTCTAAAGTCCTTGAATTCTGGCAAGTCCATGGAGGTCTTACTGTATCCTCTTCTAAAGGAGGAGGGGAAGTAAGAATTATTGGGCATCTAGAGGGTACCAGGTCCTTCTCTGTGCTAGGCACTTTCCCCAAATGTTCTCATTCCATCCCCACTCTGCTCCCACCCTCTTTTCCCTATAACTGTTCCCATAGAACCCTGCAATTTTCTTCTTTCAATCCATCCCCCCCCCACACTTTTAAAATTTTTATTTATTTATTTATTTAAAGAATTATTTTATTGATTTTTGACAGAGAGAAACAGAGACAGAGAGAGACAGAGAGAAGGGGGAGGGCCCAGAGCAGTCTCCATAGTTGACATTAGTTTTTTATATAGTTTTACTCCACAGGTGGATGCGGGGCTGTGCAGGGCAGGAACTGGGCCGGGAGCCTTCCACATAGGTCCCGCAAGAACTGAACTGGGGGCACACCCCAGTTCAGCATGTGGTTCCACATGGGCCGGGGTCTGGATTCGATCCTCGGTCCCCGGAGCTTCAAAGCGAGCGCTTAACCCACTGAGCCATCCCAGCTCACCCCTCCCCCCTTTTTTAAAATTTTTATTAATTTATCTTTAGTTATACTTGACATACAGGGCTGCCAGGGTGGCACAGTAGGTTAAGCACTCTCCTAGCAGGCCCTGGGTCTGAAGGTTGAATCCTGGTACCGGCTTGTGTGGACCCACATGTTAAACTGAGGTGTGGCCCTGGCTTCTTTCTACCTGAGGCGAGTTTTGCATGTCAGAGGCCCCCGGTTCAGCCCTTGGCTCACAAGGGCATCCCTCCCATGCAGAACACCCTGGGCCTCGTTCCCACGCTGTGCGGTCCCCAACCCACCTGTGTCGAATGAAACGATGTTGAAAACTGATGACTTAAAACTATGGAGACTGCTCTGGGCCTTTCTTCTCTCTGTCTCTCTGTTAAAAACTGTAAAGAGAACCTTATAATTGACATACAATATTATATTTATTTCAGGTGAACAACATAGTGATTCAACATTTGTACCTTACAAAGTGGTCACTGCAAATGAGTCTAGTAACCGTTTGTCATCATTAATGGTTATTATTAATACAATGTTATTGACTCTGTTTTTTATGCAGTACATTATAGCCCCATGACTTATTTTATAACTTTGGTTTTTACTTCTTAATCCTCAATCCCTTCCTTTTAGATATAAAACAAAGAAGAAAACAAAAACAGATTACCTGTCCTGTAGCCCATGCAACTTTCAAAAGTTCAATGAGATAACTCCAATGACAGTACATTTTTTTTTTTTACGATTTATTATTTTTATTTACTGGGGTTACATTGCTTAATAAAATTATATATTGTATTGTGTGTTCGCTACCCAAAGACAAATCTCTTTCCATCACCATATATTTGACCCCCTCCCTCCTCCACCATTCCGCTCCCCCACTTACCTCTGGTAGCCACTAAACTGTTATCTATATCTCTGAGTTTTGTTTGTCTTATTTGTTGCTTTCAGTTTTATATCCCACATGTCAATGAAATATATATGGTTCTCACCATTTTCTGTATGAGTTATTTCACTTAGCATGACATTTTCTAGTTTCATTCATATTGTCGCAAATGGGAGTATTTTATCTTTTCTTATGGATGAGTAATATTCTTTTGTATGTATGTACCACATCTTTTATTTTTAATCTAATCATTTATTGAAGGACACTTCAGTTTCCATGTCTTGGCAACTGTGAATAATGTTGCAATGAACATAGGGGTAAATATATATTAACGAATAAAATATTTTTCAGATTTTTGAGTAGATATTTTTATAATTTTGGGGGATTGCTGGGTCATATAATTCTCTTTTTAATTTTTATGAGGAAACTCCATACTATTTCTCATAGTGGCTGCACCAATTTACATTCCCACGAGCAATGGAGGAGGATTCCTTTTTCCCCACAGCCTCTCCAATACTTATTATTTGTCTTGTTGGTGATAACCATTCTGACAGGTGTGAAGTAGTATCTCAATGTGGTTTTGATTTACATTTCCCTACTAGCTAGTGAAGTTGAGCATCTTTTCACATACCTGATGGCTATTTGTATGTCTTTTTGAAAGAAATATCTTCTCTGGTGTTCTGCCCAATTTTTTAATTGGATTATATTGGTTGTTGTTGTTGAGTTGTATGAATTCTTTATGTATTTTAGATATTAGCCCCTTATCAGAGGCATTATTTGCAAACATCTTTTCCCTTTCAGTTGGTTGCCTCTTTGCTTTGTTTATGGTTTCCTTTGCTGTGCAGAAGCTTTTTAGTTTGATATGGTCCCATTTATTTATTTTTGCCCTTAAATCCCTTGCCTTTGAGGTCAAATTTATAAAATTCTCTCTAAGACCAAGGTCAATAAGTTTAGTACTTACATTTTTTTCTATGCATTTTACTGTTTCAGGTCTTATATTTAGGTGTTTGGTTCATCTGAGTTAGTTATTGTGTATGGTGACAAATCATTTAGTTTCATTCTCTTGCACATGGTTTTTCAATTTTTCCAGCATCATTTATTGAAAAGGCTTGCTGTAACAGTATTTTCTAAAAAAGACTCATTGAAGAGTACCAGTTACCTCTTTTATGAGAAACTTGAGTTTGGTTTTAGAAGATTCTCTGGGCAGCTGCACTATCTTGCCTGTCCTATTGCTATGTTATTATAAGGTAGGAGCTTAGGCGAGTTTCTGAACCTCTTCAAGTCAGAACATTCTAATTGATAATAGAAAGAACATTGGGTAAATTCTTAACCAGCCTTTGACTCCTCAGATTCTGGGCCTTTGCCTACATGTAACGGTTGTGAACATAATACATATGGACTTGGTTCATCATGCAATAATTCAACACTCTAATCCTTGATTCTTCTCTTTCATATATGGCTGAAAATATTGTCAAGCAAGAAATGTTTGTAGAACACTTGAGAGATTTATATTTTTAGTGTTAATGGTAAAATGATGATTAAGCAATAGGAAAACAGTTATGTTAAATGCCTAGGAATTTTAAACAAGTACTTCAGAACTTAGAATTGAGATCCTACAGTCCATATGTAATGAAACTGCTACCAGATGTGTTTGTTGTTGTTTGATTACCAAAAGAAAGAAAAGCAAATCCATAGAGAAATTGCAAATTTAAATTTTAGCAAAGCTTCATTCTTTCGACAATGACTTTTTAAAGTGATGCTCACCAAGGTAAGGAAGAGGTGCCCTCAGTTACTCCAATTTATGGGCCCTTAATTACAAGCTTTGGAAATTTTCTTAGTAGTTACTACACTTTTATTTTGCAACCTGGATTTTTAAGGTTCAAAGAATCTGATTAACTGGTGCAGACCTCTTGATAGGCCAAGTATTTGGAAATAACTCAGAATAGAGTGCTAGAGATTTTTCTAAACTTTTTCCATTCACAAAGGGGATACATTTGGCTAAATGAGCTATTTATCTGAAGAAAACTCACATATGATAATTTTTGCTTATGTACTCGCTTGGCTTCTGTACCTCAACGGTGTCTTAGCTTTCTGTATTATTCTTTTGTTTTTATTTGTCTTGCTTTGTATTATGAGTGTGGTGTTTCAGGATTAGGCTGACAGAACATACTATTTTAAATGAGACAGAAAGCAATAATACTATCTTGTTTCAAATAGTATATATGATCAGCCCACTGACAACTTGATTTTAGCTCAGTGAGACTAGGCTGACCGTAGGCAGTTACCATTGTTTTTTGTCCAATTTAAAATGGTATATCTGGTCAGCCTGTTCAGGATGAATAGTCCTCAGTTATAGTTAAAGACCTTGTCAATAAACACTACTCCCTGGGACTCTGATGAAACTTTAGTACTAAGTTGTTAGACCCACCCTTCCACCAGTCTTGTGACATGGTTGAGAGAAAACAGTTGACAATATGAATTCACTCCCTAGTTGCCCTATTGGGAAGACTGGAATAGCCAGACCGTTGTGGGACAGAATGTCTTGGAAGAGGAAGGAGAATTCTTATGCCTATATCCTGCAGCCTATCTTGCTTTGCCAATACTGCCCTCTTCTTTCTGTTTTACTAAATAAAAATGTTAACAATTAAAAACATGTAATCTGGGGAAGCCGGGATGGCTCAGTGGGTTAAGCGCTCACTTTGCAGCTCCGGGGACCAAGGATCGAATCCTGGCCCCGGCCCGTGCGGACCCATGTGCTGAACTGGGAGCTCCCCCAGTTCAGGTCTCTCTCTGTCTCTGTATCTCTCTCTCTCTCTCTCTCTCTCTCTCTCTCTCTCTCTCTCTCTGTCAAAAACAATAAAAAAACAAAAACAAAAAAACATGTTATCTTTTAAACTTAAATACTTTCATGTTTAAAATAAGGGACAGTGAATACGCTATCAAGAGACAGTAGTTTATTGGTTAAGTGTTTGGTCTACAAAGCCTGACAGCCTAGATGCATATTCCAGCTTTGTTGATTGCTATGTGACTTTGTGATTTTCCATCTGTAAGGTGGAGATGATGATAAAGGTACCCCACTGAGCTATACTGCAGAGTAAATGAGAGCGTACTTGCAAAAAGCATTTAAATACTATCTGGCAAATAGTTAATGCTCAAGAAAGTTATTGATATTATTAGTATAAATTGATCAAAAGAGGAGTGATTACCATAAAGCATATTTACTTATCGTTAGGTTTTCTCTATGTACAAGAATATTCTTATGGTCTGCTTTAGTAAATAGACTTTCACGATGATATTTTTAAAGCTTTATATTTTAATTGTTTTTTTGACAGAGAGAGACAGAGAGAAGGGAGAGGGTACTGAGCAGTCTTCATAGTTGTTCATCATTCGTTTTCAATATAGTTTTATTCCACAGGTGGTCATGGGGCTGTGCAGGGCAGGAACCGGGCAAGGGGCCTCCCACATGGGCACCAGCAAGAACTGAACCAGGGGCACACCCCAGTTCAGCATATGGGTCCTCATGGGCCGGGGCTGAGATTCGGTCCTTGGATCCCGGGGCTCTCAAAGCAATTGCTCAACTTGCTGAGCCATCCCGGCATCCCCATGGTGATATATTTAAAAGTAACTTTGGGGAAGCCAGATGGCTGTGGGTTAAACGCTCACTTTGCAGCCCTGGGGACCTAGGATCAAATCCCGACCCTGGCCTGTGTGGACCCATATGCTGAACTGGGGAGTGCCCCAATTCAGTTCTCACCAGGGTGAGACCCTGGCCCAGTTCCTGCTCTGTGCAGCCTCATGCCCACCTGTGGAATGAAACTATGTGGAAAAACCAATGATGTGCAACTATGGAGACTGTTCTGGCCCCTCCCCTTTCTCTCTATCTCTGTCTCTGTCTCTCTCTCTCTTTCTCTCTCTGTCAAAACAATAAAATAAATAAATAAATAAATAAATAAATAAATAAATAAATAAATAAAGTAACTTCAATTACTTAACCTAAAAAGAACCCTGAGCAAGAGTGTGACTGTACCATACACTAATGACAAGTTATCAAAGGATGTGGGCAGCATTCTATTTAAATGGCATAGACAGGTAAAACCAATAGATTTCTTTAAAGTATTTCTGAAGCAGTCATGTATTGTCTTGTGAGGGTGAATTTTTCTAGAGCCTTAAATGTTTTGTCATACCAGAATAATAGGTTCAGTCTTGTGGATCTGGCCAACAGACAAAAGTTTGTCTTACAATAGATTTGTCTCAAAAGGCAGAACTTGCCTCGTTACTTAACACACTGCTGTTGATTTAGTTCTCTTCATTGCTGTCTAATTCTGTTCATTTCATTCGATGTGATTGAAAAGCAATGAAGTTTGTTCTTATAAATCCCTTTACAAAAAAACTGAAGACATTAGAAGGCATCTAATTAATCTACCTTGTATAAAAGTGGAAGCAATAGAACAGGAAAATGAGTTGTTTTCAAATTCCATTTTATTGTGACATTATTCCAAATGGCATTACTGTTAGCTGTATTGATCACAGCTGACTTCATGGCTGGGTGTTGAGCACAAAGTATAATCTAGAGGGCATTTCAGATTTTAAATGACTTCCCGGAACCTCAGTTAAACTTGTTGATGCAACATGACAACTGCTATTATTTCAGTGCCAGCCAAATATAAAAGAGCATTAATATTCATTAGTAATGCTACAGCTGGTGACTCCTTCACAACATTGTAATAGTTTAAATAGTTATTTCAAACAGTGTCTTGGAATATTCACACAATAAACTCTGATTGACACAATCATTAAAGAAGCCCAGTAACACTAAAGGAAAAGTAAATATGTATGCATTTACATTAGGCTAAGAAAGTATTTTAGAAATACACTTCAGTTGACAGGGTGTAGCACTCTGCAAAGAAGTGATTAATTTTTGAGTGAGATACAAGGGAAAAATCACCATTGTAGAAACCTGGAGCACTGATTCAAGTCTCAATTTTATCACTGAAGTTCAATGTCAGTATTTCAATTTCTACAAATTAAGCTTTGTGCCATAAATGTGTCTGTAAAGGGAGTTAGAAAGATAAAATACAACAGACGCATTCAGTGAAGGGGGGTTGATAGTAGGGTTATGAAATGGTGTTACTATCTCAGAGCACCTGATGTGGACTACACACCATACTGGACTTCTATATGTGCTGTCTTGTCTCTTCTCATTAGGAAGGTGACCTCATCTCCATTTTATAAATGAGGAAACCAAAGGAAAGAGAAGACTTAAGTTATTTGTACAAAGCTGGACAGTGAGGAATCCTAGTGTTGGGATTTAGGTCCAAGTTGTGTGTATTCCCTGAACTATATCAAAATATTTCTGGAGTTGTTAAAGATAGAGCACTGAGGTGGATGTGGCTGGCATTGAAAGCAGGGTAGAGGCCTGGGACCTGCCTTTACATTTACCTTGGTATGGCAATGATAAGACTAAGATGCAGAATAAACAAGTTCATGGATTGTCTGCAGTATATAAAATTTTCTGCCTTGTGTTCTGAAGTGTTAAATTATACTTCCTATCCTGATACTACTTTTACAAGCATGATATATAAAGGAGAAATTTTGTTTGTTTTTGGTTTTTTTTTTGCTCACTGGTTCTGAACAAATCCACAAAGAGCTTTCTTACTGTGCTTTACATTTCTAGTTCTGTTTCTCTAGATTATTATTGGGAAAAAATAAATTTATAATTTATTTTGAATATACTTTTGTGGTAACTTTTCTCCCTATCATGTATTTTACTGTAGTTTCCTGATTTCCTAAAGCATTTGTTATCAACATATGCTGATGCCAAAGGATCTAAGCCTGTTCTCTCATTCAAAATAGTTTTTCAGTGAATGAGTTAATAATTAGTGACACCATATAGAAAACAGGATTCCTATGTTTAACTTAGCACTAATTATATTTATTGTGTTTACTAGATAAGTATTCCAAAATTAAAAAAACAAAAACACAATAGAAACATTTTTGTTAAAATACTGTGTTAGGAATTTATATTTCCTTTAACTTAATTAAAATTAAAAGTCTGCATAGTGTAATTAGTGGCATAATCAGTGAGAGACCAGGATGTGTATTTGCTATCTGTCAATAGTCCCACTATTGTTACATAGTGGACACATTGGATCAAAGGGCCTGCCATTTTATTTCTCTAGCAACTGATAAGATTGTGTTGCCTTTTCGATATGGAAAGAATTCTAAAGCTTTCCCCAGAATACACCCATACATTTGAGATTTTTTTCAATAGTGGAGTTAATTTTACTGATCACATGCCATTCCCCTAAGCATGGGAAGTTAGAGTAATAACACTTCCTACTTATGCAGCATTTTATTTTTTATACCCATGGGCATGTTGCTAATATAATTTGTTCCTCACAATCACCATCTAAGAGTATACACACTGCCATTCTGAATTTACAAGAGCAGGAAGCAAAACCAAAGGAAGTTTTTGTGTGTTTTACCACTAATTAAACTCTGAATCTGTGGTGGGATTTATTTCAGTATGTTTGAACCTCAGTTACCTTATTTAGAAATAATTTCTACCTTCCTATATTGTTCTAAGAATTAAGCACAGAAACCTAATGTAAGAGTATGGCACAGTACCTGAACCTAAGATGACAGTAAAATTTTTCTTGCTTATTCAAGAAATGCTTATTGAACAGTTATTTGGAAAATCTACAGCATACAAATGACAAAACAATGAACACTGTGGATGGAGTTCCTTTTATTGTGCAGATTACAGACTAGTGGGGAGTTAGTAAGATGTAGAGTTAGGGCTTGAACTTTAGAGTACTAAAGAGAGTAGTAGATAGGTTGGTGAATGGATAGACAAAGAGCTATAGTTATGTACACAATGCATACACATAGACACATGCGCACCTATATGTGTATTCCTATGCTATCAGGAACTGTCCTCAAGCACATATTGAATCATGTGCACTGATGTTAGGAAGTGCTAAGTTTATGTTCAAGTCAACTTTCATGTTTTTTAACAGTGATAAATGAACAGGTGCTGACTGCCTTCACTTGGAAAGGATGAAGTCATCAACCATTGAATACTTCCATCATACCCTATTGTCTGTTTCTCTCCTGATTTTTAAAAATCATGTTGAAATAAATGAAGATGCCTCTTGCCAAAATGAGTTGTAATGCCTCTGGAATGTTCTTGGAAAAACAAAAGCTGATGAATTGTTATAATTTTATTTAATGCAGAGAACGCTGCTCTATTGTGGCAATAATGATGTGTATATTACATTCAGCAAGTATGATTTCTGGAAATGTTTATATATAATAATATAAGCCTGTTTTACAGTTGATGATTATATTTTGAACTGTGTATAAATAATTATACTCTTTTATATGACTCAGTTATAACAAGATCCTGGTGTCTTCTGGGAGCAAAGAACAAAATGGGGTTTCTAAAAATAGTTGTTCGCAGAATGTGAATTTTATTTTTTGTAACTCTGGGATTTTAACTAATATTTACAGGGCTACCCCTAATTTCTATTTCTGTAATCACACCTTTCACTTTTTTTTTATGCTTTTTAAGATCAACTCCATAATACAGAGTGATGTGTGTTAAAGACTTAAATATGTCATTTCATCTGATAACTTCACTCTAGCCAAAGCTGGTACTTTTTTATTTGTATTATTTAGTAAAGGAAACTAACATTTGAATTCTCTCCATGAAACAGATATTATCAAATATATTATTTCATCTAATCCTTGTAATTTTGTGAAATAAAGGGTATGATGTCCATATAAGAAAACTAAGATGAAAAAAATAAATAACTTTCTTCATGTCATCCAGATGCCAAACGGCATAACAGTTCTGCTTATCATTAAAGCCACATCATACCATGGTCAGTGGTGCTCATTTGTAATTTTCCCTTCCCTCCTTCCTTTTCTCCTCTTTCTCCCCTTTACCTCTTCTCCTCATTTTCCTTTCTCTGTCTCTCTGTCTTTCTCTCTCTCATACAGGCATATCACACAGTAGAAACTATGGGTTATTTTTAGTCAAAAACTTCATAGTTTTATATAAGATTACTGATGATCACAAATGTGATGAAACATGTTAAATCTAGAGTCTGTGTTGTTATTGGCCTAGATAACTCCTTTTCTTTCTTTCATTGAGGAGTTCTGTTTTAATTGCTTCCTCCTGTTCCAAGTCTGAACTATGTAACAGCACTAGGAGTCATGGTACATTATTAGTTCAGGTTTAGTACTGAAGTAGGCACTTGGCAAGAGCCAAGAGCCTTGCCAAGACACAAGAGGTTGATGGGTGCTAATAACTCTAGGACTTTGTCTTCTAATAACATTCATCAGCCATTGCCAAAATATCGTATTATCAGAATAATGATATTAAGGGCAAATAAAACAGATGTAAATACCAGGACAAAAACATAACTATACATTTTCCAAAAGAGAACATCAGGGAAAGAAGTTTGAATCTTTGGTCAGATGAACATTTATTGTAAATGTCATCAGATTTAAACTTATTACAATAGGAAATATACTTCTCAGATCTGACACAAAGTGGAACCTGTCTCACCTATTGGGCCAAGACTTAGATTTATTTTTAAAATCATAATGAAGCAAATTATGTTACACCAAAAAATGACTACAGAAGTGTCTTTCCCTTTATTTCCTAATGTAGTTCTACGTGATATATTGCTATACTTTTGTTCTCTACCTGCCTGAACATGGGATTCTGTCATGTTCTGAATAGTTGAGGACTTTGACAAGTGTGAATCACTGAGTGACTGAGAGAGCTTATGATGGTGGGTTTGCCACTACTCATAGACCAGCCTCTGTGTATTTGAATGTGTGGACTTACCATATCAGGGCAGGTTTTTTTGGGGTTTTTTTGCATATATATTTTTTTTAATTTATTGTTAAATTTGATGAGGTTACATTGGTTGGTAACAATTAGATAGTTTACAGATGTACAAGTCCACATCACATCATTCATGCATCGTATTATGTGTCCATCACTCAGTATCAGTTCCCCTTCCATCACCTTATATCTAGTGCCCACTCCCAACTCCCCCCACAACTGTACCCCCGCCCTCCCCCCTATCCTGGTAACCACCAAACCATTGAGTGTGTCCATAATGCTGGTGCCCTCTCTCACCTTCCCTCAGGTTTTAAAGACAGAAATGATGATACTTATCACCATTTTGTTGTACTGTATTTGAAAAAGAAATGTGCAAGATGATCTTTTTGCTTAAATGTAAAGAATTAAAAGCAGCCACAACTCTTAAAGGGGTTTTAAAATGAAATTCTTATAATGATGCTAATGTTGCATGTTTTTTGTCCCCCTTTCATGTATGTAGCTCCTCAGTGGAAGGACTTAAGTGTATCTTCTTTAGGAAACAAAAGATAGTAATAGTCTCATAATTCTATATGCCTCATACAGGGGGAACAAAACAAAAGTCTTGACATAGCCACTTTAGAAGTTCCCAAGGCCCATATCAAATTCATAGGGGATCCTTTAACATACACCCATACTAAGCTCCCACACATTTTTTTTAATTTTTAATTTGATAAGTTTATAATGGACTTTGATATAGGACTATCTAATCTTTTGTCTGCTTAGGCTGTTCAATTTGGAAAATAAAAACACACACACACACACACACACACAGAAAACAAACTTTCTGCTTTTCAGTATAATTGAATAGAGCCATTGGGTTTTATGATTTCATTATATGTGTAAACTCCAATTTGTTTATGTGCTGAGTGCAGTGGTAACAGGCACTGTGTAATAAATAATAATTAAAATTTAACTTTGAGATGGGGATATATGTAGTTACCAGTTAATAGCACTATTAAAGGGACATGACTAAGGACTCCATTTCCATAATTTAATTAAGGCCAAAGTTAAGTAAAATTATGTTCGTTGCACATGTTGCAAGGGTGTGTGTATTAACAACTGAGGATAAAACAGAAAATAAGCAATTTTATTCTGTTCAGAAAACACTCAGATACATTATTTGTATTATTAATCCTTCATTCCTAGTAAACCTAAGTTATTCTTAAATTTTAGCTGGCCAATTTTTATAAGTAAAGGAGGATGATTGATATAAATGAGAAAAGTCTGCAAATAATTTGCAGAATTTATAAATCATGGTTTATTCATATAAGAGTGTTTATGGTTCTGGGTAGGAAAATTATGCTGAGATTCTAGTAAATTTCAGTCCCATTTAACATAAAAAAATCTTTTTTATTATAATGAAAATAACAACTATAGTGAAATTCTCATTTGCCTGTTTCAAAATGACTGGATTGGTCATTTCAAGAATACTGCTAAACTACCCTCATCTGTCTCTTTTGAATGGGAAATGCCATCTATGTCTCAGTGCTATGCTTATCATAATTCTTTGCACATAATGAATATTCAGTAAATATGTGGTAGAGGACACAACCAACTTCCAATGATATCAAATTCTGAAAGGTGTAAATAAAGAGAAAGGTCAGAGGGCTGAATACCATTGGTTATAGATCAGGCCCTAGGACTGAAATTCAATCTAGCTACAACTTTTGTCAAATCATTAAAGACCTATAGGGATTATGTGGATTTGGTAATTTATGCAACAAAAATTTTTGACTTTATTATGATCTTGGTTTCATTCAAGGTTCTAGGAATACAAAAGTGAAAAGAACAGGTCTGTGCATTCATTGAGCTTACTTTTTATTTGGGCAGGTAGACAATAAAAACCTGCATAATGAGCTAATCTTTATGTCTATGAAATGGCCAATAAGAAGAATTGGGTGGAATTATAGTATGAGAAACATATCAGAAGTGGGAGAACTTGCTATCCATTAAAAGCTGTTAATACTGGGATGGATTATTTATGAAAAGTGTGGAATCTTCTTTAGACATATATAAATTTAGAGGAAGTTATTTTAATTTAGGTTATTTCATTGGGATTGTAATCAGAAGCTCATTGTAGATAAGGAACATATTTGTTTTCCTGATTATTGAAAATAGTGCCTGACACGTAATAGGTACTTGATATATAGTAAAATGAATGAATTAAAATAAACTGATGGAATAATTAATCCTTCACAATTTCTTTCAATTTTATTATTGATCTGAAAGGTAAGGTTGCTAATTTGTTTTTTGTAATATTTGATTTTGACTAAATTGTTGGGCCACATGAGTTGTATTTAAAATTCGTCAAATTGTGTGTATTAGGTATGTGCAGTTTTTTTGTTTTTATTTGTTTTATTTTGTTTTTGCATTCAGTTATACATCAATAACACTCTTAAAAAGAAAGAATATGCTTAAGGTTAAGTTTAATGAGTTATTTTCTACTGACCCAAAATATATTTTAAAACAATATAGAATGTGGCTAACAAGACACAAACAACTGAATTCTCTTCTAAGCTCTGCCCTTTACTCAGTTGATTAAGTTCACTTTGCTGTAAATTTTTGTTCCATGAGAGTTCTAATTTTACAAATTAACATCTGTAAAACCACAAAGATCAATTAGAGAAATCTATAAAATACTTGGAGCTTCTTGAATAGAATTCTCTATAAATAGAACTTGGCAAGTAATTAGTCATTTCAGTACTGTAAATGAAAGTGGCATGAATAATTGTTTTAAGTTGTTCTTTTTATACTTCTGTGCATTTACTATAAGGCTGTGGAAGCCTTTAGGACCCTTTGGTATGCAAAATACCATAACTTCTGTTTTCTTTGTAATAATTTAATTAACACACTTCTATTCTGATATTGCATGAGAGGCAGAAAAAATTATAGCCAACAAATTCCTCTTAATAGAAGGAGGAATTTCCAGTTCCTTTTTTGAATTTATAGTTATTCCTAGTTAAATCCACTGCTTTAAAAAAGGTTTAGAATAATTAATGTTTACATTTATTAATTCTGTAAGTCTGGGCAATAATTTCAGGATATTTCCTAATTTCTCATTGGTATTTAACCATCAAGCTTTTGGGAAATCTTTGCACATAGCATTGAACAGCATGTAGAATGGATCTGTGTTTCATGGTTGATACATTTTTCCAATTTGGGAGTATTTCCTTTTCATTTTTCCTAACCAAAAATGTAAAAATCACATAGATATTGAGGTCGACCAATTATGAAATGCCTGGGAAAATTTAACTCTTACGTTGGATAATTTGAGGGCTGTGATGGAAAACATCGCTTGGTGGAACACTTCTAGAATTTAGAAAAAAATAACATTTTCATTTGTAAGTAGGCTCTAAATGTAAAAATTTAAAAAGTGATGTACAAGCTAATAAGCTAAGGTGATCACACTGAATTTAACTCTTCTTCAAGGTCTCTCTGGCAGTCTTATGTTCACTTATTTGGATATGGACATTACTATATCCTCAATCATGTTTTTTAAAAATAATTCAGATCTTGTTCTCTGCTGAAACTCATCAGAGACTTATCAGATTCAGAGTAAAATGCAGACTCTTGAATCTGATCTATAATACTCTTCCTGAGGGGCTCTCTGCCCACATGGACTATCACTTCTTGAAAGCCAGACTTCTCTTCTTTGGAATCACTGATCATATACTTGCTATTTTCTTTCTAAATTCTCCACTGAAATGCATGCTGTACCTCTCATTTCACTCATGACATTTCAAAAATGTCACTTTTTTCTTCCTTGACCACTGAAATATCAATACATATACACATTTTCTTAAGAGCTAGGGTTTGGAAATGTAGCCAGTGAGATTGCAGGAAATTTTTATTTTCTGCCCAGCCAAAACCCTCTGAAAAGTTAGTGAGCACAAGGACAATTCTCTGCTGGAAATGAAAGAAGAGATGGTAAATATTTAGATAAACCTAGGTTAATTCTACAAAATATTCTTTCATAATTGTTTTCTTTTATTTTTCTTAAAGATTTATTTTATTGTTTTTGACAGAGACAGAGAGAGACAGAGAGAAGGGGGAGGGCCTAGAGCAGTCTCCATAGTTGTATGTCATCAGTTTTTTCAACATGGTTTTGTTCCACATGGGTGGTCAAGGGCTGCACAGGGCAGGAGCTGGGCTGGGGGCCTCCTGCATGGGAGGCATGCCCTGTTGAGCCAGGGGCCGAACCAGCAGGGCAAAAACTGAACTGGAGGCCACCTGAATGGGAAGCACACCCCAGCTCAGCATATGGGTTTGCAAGGGTCGGGGCCAGGATTTGATCCTTGATCCCCGGGACTGCAAAGTGAATGTTTATCCCACTGAGCCATCCTGGCTTCCTCCATAATGGTTTTCAATTTTACACCCCAGTATAAAATCAAGCCACTATTGAATATCTGCCTTGTAAATGGTCCTTAGACAGACCACAGTGGGTTTTCCCTCCCCCTTTCAAAATGAAAATATGCATTAATCTTTAAAAGTCACAAAATTTCAAAGAGCTGTACTATCTCTTTGATGTAATCTTGGCCACAATAATCAAAATTTTCATGGCACTCTGTAACTGTGTTCAGTAAGTATCTAAATAAAATACTAAACATAAAGCTTACAACTGAAGCTATGGATGCAGAATTGTCTGCTTTACTGAATCTCCTATGTGGTTTGACTATTAAGAAATAATACCTGGAATTTAAAATAGTGTCTTTCTCCCACCTCCAACTGTCATATCATTATCAACTCTAGATCTAAAGCAATTAACAATCTTTATATATTTTTATACCAGAGCAAATTTACTGCTTGTCTAAGTTCTTCACGTTTATCCCTGTGATTGTTGACATCACTTTGTACCAAAGGAATAAGTTTTTTAAAAATGACCAGCAGGACATGCAATTCCTGCAGGTCCCTCTCTGCTACATAGAATAAAATTTTGTAGATACCAATTAATGTGTTTTTTTAGAATGTAGCAGAGTATGGCTCTCTTGTCTGTTTTCTTTCGGGTTTATTTCTTGACACTTTGCTCATCTCTCTCAGGGCTGCTAAAGCTGCAGCAGTAGTGTGGCGAGTTTTTCCAATGGTTTGACAGCATTTGTCGCCACAGTTTAGCTGCAATGTTATAGGTGGCTGTAGTTTCAGTGACTTGTAGTTTCAGATGCTGACTAATAAGGCTATGACATAAAGATCTTATTCAGGTGATACCACTCTGGATCACGAGTCTGTGGTTTCACCCATCCCTGACTTTTGTGAAAATGCTCCATATACAATTCTCTAGTCTGCTTAAGCTATATCATATGACTTCACTAAAGATTGGGACTTACTACTTGTTTCTCTGTCAGCACTACTATTGATATAATTTACAAATGAATTTGCACTCTTTGATTAATTCTTTGATATTATAGTCCATTGTTTAAACAGTGTTCATGCCTCAGCTGAGTATCATGGCCCATGTTATATCCACCAGGCAAAGCTGGTATTAAATACTTCTCCGGATTTATCATTATTGGCAAACAGCTCTTGACCTCAAGAAAACATCAGTGCCAGAAGAAGCATCCAATTGTTGACCAACAGTAATAATGTCGATTTTTTTTCCTAACATTTTCACTAAAAGAATCTATTATGTCATTTATGTGGTAGCTTAGACCATATAAGGCAGCTTGTTGTCTCATGGGAATCTTATCTTTGGCTACAACTGATAGAGACAGGTACATACATCTTTCCCAAATTCAGTGGATTTATTTGAGTGGGCAAACACCAAAAGAAATCAGTATCTCCCTCTTCTTTCTTCTTTTCTCCCTCCCTCAATTCCTTGCATTAAGAGGCACAGAAATCTATGATCAGGCCGTGGTGGGCAGAGGAGCTTGGGGGTGAGTAAACCATTTATTAGCAATGGCCGGATGTATGAGCATAGAAAGACTAGAGAAATCCAGAGATAGAGAATCTGAGAATGTTGAGGAGATAAGACTGACCTTAATCTCTGCTGCTTTTAATTCTCAAATGACACAAAAATAGCTAATTCCCTTTGGACTTACTTAAATTAGCTTGAACGGATTGCTGTTTCTTAAAACCAAATGAACCTTCATTAGAAGAGTTCATAGCTCTAGTTTGTTAGAAATTACTTTACATGCAATTATTGAATATGAATTTGTTTTAAACAAAAGGTAGTAGTTTAATTTGTGTTAGGAAAAGCATTTAACTTTTTCAAAATGCTTTTATATCTGATATGTTATTGTTGTAACAGAAGAGAGGACAACTGCATTCCCTTCATTGCATAGATAAGAAATTTGATAGGTAACAAATTACCTTATTTTATGTATGAGTCTAAAAAGATAAAATAACTTGCTTAAAATCTCACATGGAGTTAGGAGTCATGCTTTAACTAGGGCCCTGGCCTCAATAATGGATGGTCTTCATGTGCTGACACTGGCTCGTACCAGCTTGCCAATTCTGCTCATGACTTTCACTCAACCTCACGTGCGGTGTTTAGTGGTACACTGTCCTGCGACGATAGCTTGAAATCAGCCATGGCAGGAGTGTTTATGCCATAAAATCAGCAACCCTTCCAACTCATGGCTTTTATTTTTTAAAAGCCAGTTCCACTTTTACCACTGCCTCTACCAAATGGAATATTTTATAAAATCACTTTCTATGTATTCTGGAGTCAAGTGTACTCACACATCTTTAAATAAAGGCTTGAAACCCTTAATTTATCCTTAATTGGAAAATTTTAATTCTTTACCAGGATTACTTCCAGCTGTGAGTGAAGACCTCTCCATTGCTGGAGAGCTATCTTAGAAAATGTGTTCTGCCTTATGATTAGGAGTGTAAAAGAATGATATTATTATTTAGCTCACCCATGCTATTTCATAGATGAAGAAATTCAGGGCAAGAAATGGGTAATGATTAGTACAAAGATAATAAAGCAGTGGTCCAATGCTGTGTAAAATTCATGATTGGGAGATCTGGTTTAGGACAAAGAAAGGAGATCCTAGGCAGAAGGCTGTAACCACAGCAGATTTATAAATTTCTCATGACTAGGACTGAAGAAGAGACCATTGGAAGAAATTACACATGCCCAATTAAAGTTGTAATTGTGGGGATGCTGGGATAGCTCAACAGATTGAGCATTTGCCTTGCAACCATGAGGTCCAGTGATTGAATCTGGCCCTGGCCCATGCAAACTCATATGCTGAACTTTGGTGCAACTGATAACCACCAAGCCCTGCGGTGAAGTTTTTTGCCTCCCATGTGGGAGTCTCCCAGCCTGGTTCCTGCCCCACGTGGCTTCATGTCCACCTGTGTGAAATAAAACTATGTCACAACCAATGATGTACAACTATGGAGACTGCTCTAGGCCCTCGTCTCTTCTTTCTGTCTCTTTCACCTCCTCTCAAACAATAAAAAATAATAAATTTTTAATTGTGCTGGTCTATTTGTTCATTAATGTAGGTAAGAAAAAGGATGTTTCTAATAATTAAAATAGTCAATAAACTTAAAAACTCAATTTTAAGAATAATTGTCCAGTAAATACAAACAGTATTTTACAAAATGAGAAGATATCAGTTTTCATAGGGAAAGAAAATGAAAGGTGGCTCTACCCTTCCTAATAAAATCATAGTCATTATTTTATAGATAAATTACCCAAGGGTGAGAGGGAGAAATTTTTTAAATATATTTTTATAAGTAGCAAAATAATGAATAATTTGATCTAAGGAGTACTGGTAGAATATGTTACAGATTTATGTTTGATTTAAAATATAAACCACTTCAGATTAAAGCTTGGTTTGAAGGGTCTATTATTGACTTTATTAGGTAGCTCTCCTATAAATCAACATCACGCAGCCAACAGGCGAGAAAGTAGTTAACTGATTTTTGTCAGTTTTTATTAAAACGATTGATGCGCCTTTTATTTGACTATAAATTATCATAGAAAATATCTAAGCTTTCCCTGACAGAGCTGGGGGATGTTTTGGAAATATGCCTTCGTGACTGGAGTGTGAGATACCTTAGACAATCCTATTTATTTAGACAAAGTCTAAACATATTTCTAAATTAGTCAGTGTACTGATGCAATTAACAGTGGTCTTTGGATGGGTAATTATGTGCCATGCGCTCATAATAAAGACAGAATTAAGGATAGAAAACATTAACATATCACAGTTAAACACCTATTTCCTGCTCTTCCCCTTAAGCAATGTTATCTCTGCTTCCTATTAACACAAATTGCTAAGTTACAGTTAGCCTATTTGTAGCTGTTTTTACCAGACTCAGTAGCTGGATAAAACTACCAGTGGCAGCATATTGGGGAACCCCTCAAACCCTAACTTCTCTTAGTTCCACCCCATTAAATGGTAATTCTTTTATTGTAAATGAGAAAGGATAAGTAAATAAAATTAGCCAAGAACCCTAGTCATTGTATCCTGCTTCCTAGCTCTTGCTTTATTTACCTTCCTTTCCAGGCAGAATTAATAGATCTCTTTATTGACTTACTCAATGGCAGTGGCTCTCAAACTGTGGTCCCTGACTAGCATATCACCATCACCTGAGAACTTGTTAGACATTCAAATTTTTGAACTGCACCCCAGACCTACTGAATGTGAAATGATGGGGGCAGTGTAAGCTGTCTAGGTCTTAACAGATCCCCTGGGCGTTTCTGGTGTGTACTGAAGTTTGAAAACAACTGCCCAAGGGGAAAAAAATATATCTTAAATTGGACTGTTTCCAGAATATATGAATTGTTTTCTCTCTCCAAGTAAAGTTGTAGTCACTCATTCTGACTGCACATAATAGACATATTTTTAGAATTAACTTTTTAAATATATTTTATTTTTATTTATTTATTTATTTATTTAATTTTGACAGAGAGAGAGAGAGATGCAGAGACAGAGACAGAGAGAGAACTGAACTGGGGGAGCTCCCAGTTCAGCACATGGTTTCACATGGGCCGGGGCCGGGATTCGATCCTCTGTCCCCGGTGCTGCAAAGTGAGCGCTTAACCCACTGAGCCACCTGGCTTCCCCTTAGACATATTTTTAATATTCTATGAAGTCTTTTAATTCCTGTGAGATTCTATGTTTTATAAGCCTTTTTATTCATAATCATTTTGACTAGTAAACAAGGATACGATCTGGTGAAAGGGAAAGACCATGTCAAGATACGTAGAGGAGACAGGAGTGGCATCTGGCATATATGGAAGAGTACACGTAGAAGAAAAGTTGGAGGGGCAAGAGAAGATAGGCAAGCTTGAGGGTAAGCATCAGGTTGCCTCTTCAGTTCCCACAGCCAGTGCCATTGCTTCCCAGGCAACTGTTCACTCCCCTGCAGTGGCACTGTTCTCCTGGCTATCTACCAGGAAACTTTATAATCTTATTTAAAAAGTCTACGGTAATTGTGTTTTCTTTTTGTAGGCATCTACTCAATTGTGCCCTTTCTTGTTTGAAAGGTCTCTTGCACTCATTCATCCATTCTGCTCTGAGGTCTCAGTCATTCACTTCCGGATAGTTTTGTATGTCCATTGTGTAGAGGCTTTGCACTTGCCTCACTTCCTCACCCAAAGAACAGCCTCCAGAGCTAACGTCCTTCATGATCCCTCTGAACCATCTCATAGACCCTGTTAGAAAGCCATAAACATAGTTCCCTCTGACATTTCCTGATTTAAAATCATTTACGGATATCTAGGTGAAGGGCATATAGGAAATCTTTGTGCTAGTCTTGTGACTTCTTCTGTAATGTTGGAATTATTTCCACAGATAAATTTTAGAGGTTCCCAATTTCCTCCATTTCATTGATTCTTTCTCTCTCTTTGCTGCTCTGTAGGTCACCTTCTCTCATAAACTCTGTTCTCTTCTCAGTTCTCCACTTCATGTTACCCAATAAATGTGTGAATTTCTAGCATGTGTGTGTAGGGTGCTAGCCAGGCGTCCTCAAACTTTTTAAACAGGGGGCCAGTTCACTGTCCCTCAGCATGTCCACACATGCACACTGAGGGCCCGGGACGAAACGGCTGCTAAGCAGGACAGACAGCGTTGGCAAAAACACCCAGCGTGCCGGATAAATGTTTTCAGCGGGCCGCATGTGGCCCGCGGGCCGTAGTTTGTGGACCCCTGCTAGACTCTTATCAGACATTCTTTGTGCATCTGCTATTTGGCAGTTGTTGGGAAGAGCACATGATTCACAACATTTTCTCAGCCTTTAATTAGAAACTTCTTCATTAGATCTTTGAGGCCCTCATTAGACCTTCCTACCTAACCAAACTTATTTTCCAACATCTGAGTGATCTTCCCAATTTATTTCTTCACTGTCCCACAGCCATACCATTGTCATTTCTGCCACATACCTTCACCTGGATAGTCCTCTGCTTACTCAGATCCAAGGCATCCTCCAAGACCCACAATGAGTCTCTCTTACTCTATAGAGCTTGTCAGGACTAAGTCATCCTCACTGATTTGTAATCTTCAGCACCACCACATCACTCAGTCTGTATCACACAGTAGGATGTTTTTACTTCCTACTGTCCTATCTCATTTCCAAAATAAAGTAGCAGTTCTTTAGAGTCAGGGACAATTTCTTATGCTTTTGATGTTTTACATGCTGGTAAATGACTGACTCCATGACGTGTGTTAGTGAAAGCCTGCATTTTGACTGACACTTCAGTGCTTTCTACAATATGAGAGCTGGTTATCATTTATCATTACCTGCATGCTGTATCAAAAAATATATATTTTTTAAATAAAAATGAGCGGAAGCCGGGGTGGCTCAGTGGGTTAACAGCTCACTTTGCAGCCCCCGGGGACCGAGGATTGAGTCCCAGCCTAGCCCATGAAAACCCATATGTTAAACTGGGGAGTGCCCCCAGTTCAGTTCTTACTTGGGTGAGACCCTCAGCCCAGTTCCTGCCCTGTGCAGCCCCGTGCCCACCTTTGGAATGAAACTATGTGGAAAAACCAATGATGTGTAACTATGGAGACTGTTCTGGGCCCTCCCCGGGACTTCTCTCTGTCTCTGTCTCTGTCTCTGTATCTCTCTCTCTCTCTCTGTAAAAAAACAATAAAAATAAATCTTAAAATAAAAATGATTATCCAATTTTTTTTAACTTTTTCTGTTTAGGCACCTGATCTATTCTTGAAATCTCTATGGTCTTTAAGAAAAGATAAGTTATCTTATCTTTACTTGTCTTAAAGACAAGTATCTTTTCTTAAATGACAATTGAAAGCTGTGTATGGGTACTATGAAGTCCTTAAAAAGTCTAGAAGAATAAAAAGAAAATTAATATTGGCCAAAGATAACCTTATTAATGTTTCTGATATTATATTATATTCCTATGAATGGGCCTTTGAAACTCTTGTTATACATTTTTCACACAAGATTTTATCAAAAATTGATTTTTATTTTAAAAGGAAACATTAAGGGGAAATAAAATGTTAGGTAGGGAAAATTGTTTTTAAAAAGAAGTATGTCAGGATATAGCAAAAACATTAAATAATCACATGTATCTTAGAATTGTTATATTTTACAAAACAAACTCTATACTCTGTTAGAATACATGTGAGTCATTTTTGTAAAAGAGGTCAGGAAATAAAGAAGAAATCCAATTTAAAATGTTTTGTGTCTTATCTTATAATTCACACCAAACAAAAAAACTGAAGCATCTACATAAAGCAGTTTCAATTTCTGTAAAAAAAATGTAATTTAATTTTTTTTTTTTGGTTATCAGCAATTATTACTCTTTGTAATATTTCATATGTAGTAGCTTAAATTAAAAGTCAACAATCAAGAAAATAAAAAAGGGAAAGAAGGAAGAGTAAAATGTGGAAAATAAACTTTTTTTAATTTTATTTTTTTAAGGTTTATTTTATTGTTTTTGACAGAGACAGAGAGAGACAGAGAGAAGGGGAAGGGCCCAGAGCAGTCCCTATAAGTTGTACATCATCAGTTGACAACATGGTTTCCTTCCACACAGGTGTGTGGGGGCCATGCAGTGGGGAACTGGGCTGGGGGCCTCCCACATGGGGGGCATGCCCCCTCAAGCCAGGGGACAAACTGGGTGGCAAGAACTGAACTGGGGGCCTCCCACATGGGGAGCACACCCTAGTTCAGCATGTGGATCACAAGGGCCAGGGCCAGGATTCAATCCTTGGTCTCCAGGGCTGCAAAGCAAGCGCTTAAACCACTGAGACATCCCGACTTCCCCCCCAAATTAAAGTTTATAAATTTTTTTTTAAAGTATTTGAAATTAAAGATTTTTTAAATAAAGAGATTGAAACTATGTTCCTGATTGGTTCAATTCACAGAGGGCTTGGTACTAGTATGGTCAAGGTTGAACCTCTGATTTATTTATAGAAAATTAAGAATCATAAAACAAACAGAAATGTATGAAGTCATACTTCATGCTAATGGTAGTGCCAGGAATGAAAACTCTGAACTCAGGGCTCTTTCTAATTGATGCTCACTTTACACCTGTTTATTACTTCAGCCAAATCTTGCTTTATTGACACAGACTGACTTTACCCTTATCTCTATTTATTATTCTTACCAATATGGTCAGGAGGGCTTATGAGTAAAAGAGTATCCTCTTATGACTACTCTAAAACACACCCACAATTAAATGCATTGCGTGAAGATTAAACATTGCTTGTGTGATTCCATAAACAGAGACAAATTTAGTTTTATTTTTTGCAACCAAAAGATTGACATCAACACTTCTCCTTGTCCCAAGTCAAGTCAGAGTTTCCATTCTTGTGAGAAACATATAAGCCTCTGGACCTCAGAATCCTAGAATATCCAGATCAAAAGGACTCAACAGTAGCAATTATTTGGCCAATGCCTGTTGTATTGATTAATAAGTAAGGCTTCAGCCTTTACTTTAATAACACAAAAACCAACAACAAAACCATTTCTAGAATTTGATCCCACTGTTCTTTCTGTGACACCATGTAATTCTTATTCCATTTAGAAAATACGTTTTTGGAAATTCTTAAGTAATATAAAAGGCAGTTTACTCATTTACAAGAACTAGACAAATGATATGTTTTTATTGTCTTTCCTTTGACTCATAATATGATTTTTAAATCAGCAACTAATTTGAAGGACCATAAAGAAATTATTATTTGTGAGAAGGCAATACACAGCTCAAATATTATCATAAAATCAACATGTAAGTTTTTATAGCAATGTCACTTTATTTTTCAATGTCAAGAAAAGTGGTTGTTACAAATAAATTGTATGGTTTCACAGTACTAAATATTTCCTTAACATAGAAAACTAGTTCAATTAAAATTTTCCAAAATAATGGCAATAGAAATTATGGGAATACATGCAGAGGCTGAAAAGTCAAAATAAATAAAAGTAAATTCACCATTGATGTTTTAGTGTATATATTATATGTATTTGCTTGTGAATATTCTTTATGAACACATTACATATATTTTAAAATATCTGTTATTTACTTAAAAAACAACAACAACAGGGGAAGCCGGGATGGCTCACTTAGTTAAGCGCTCACTTTGCAGCCCTGGGGAGCGAGGATCGAATCCTGGCCCTGGCATTTGTGGACCCATATGCAGAACTGGGGAGTGCCCCCAGTTCAGTTCTCACTGTAGTGAGACCCTGGCCCAGTTCCTGCCCTGTGCAGCCCCATGCCCACCTGTGGAATGAAACTATGTGGAAAAGCCGATGACGTGCAACTATGAATACTGTTTTTGGCCCTCCTCCTTCTCTCTGTCTCTGTCTCTCTCTCTCTGTCTCTCTCTCTCTCTCTCACTCTCTCTTTTCTCTCTCTCTCTCTCTCTCTCTCTCTGTGTCTGTCAAAAACAAAACATAAATCTTTAAAAACTAAAATCTATTTGGTGTTAAAGGAAGAGCTCTGATTTAAAAACAAACAAACAACAACAACAAAGAAAAAAAAACACTGCAAAGCTGACATAGAGGTGAGGAACTGAGGTTTGCCACTGTCTTTGTATCTGTTGTGTTACATAATAATTTTTAAAACCGTATCACCTACATTTACATGCAGAGTTCTGAAAGAACTGCTACCAATGTAACAGTTACAAGAATTTTAAAAAGTATATACTGAAATCAGTTTCCTGTTGGCAGGTATTGCAATTTTTTTACTTTGTAATCTTTGTGTCCTTTGTAGCTAGCATGTTACACAACATCTGAGAGCTGTATAATAAATACTTAATGAGTGAATTAAAAACCAAATGCCCAGAAATCAGAAAACAATGCTGTTATCTTACATCTATCTGTACACACCACTTCTAGTGGTGGTAATGTGGTGAAGATTAGGCAAGGGAGCAGATTCTATATGGTGATGTGCTTTAGAATTACTCAGGAAGCTTTTAAGACATAACAATACCCAGACCCACCCACCCATTCTGCTTTGAACTGAATCCCAGGGAGAAGTAATATTTAAATCTCCTCATATGATATACAGGAGCAGCCAAATTAAAGAACCACTGATTTATTTGCAAGTTTTGTATGTTTTCACAGTTAAAGATAAATTAATCTAAGTTAAACTACTCAGGTATATAAAAATATTTTTCAGTGTCTACATTTTCCAAATGAGGAAATTAAATATTAAACACGTTAAATTTATTGTTTAATCATAAACATCTAGTAAGTGTCCAAGCTATCACTGAAATTCAGGATGTCTCCTAGTTCAGTGCTTGTTTGCCTATCCCACACTGCACTGTTTCTATCATGATCTTAGCAATGCTTTATGAGATAAAAATGAAAGCTCTTTCAAAGAATCATATGTCTTTCCATATAGTTTAATTCCCAAGATTAATAGTTAAGGGCAAAGCAGTAGCAACTTACTGTTTTCTATGTTCTGTGTAAAACTTAACCCTTCCAAGTATTTGCAGCTTCTATACTCTTAGCTGCTGGCGGGAAATAAAATTATCAATATATGATGTGATGCACAGTTCTGGACACTCATACGAAACTAATAGAGAGCTAGTTTGATGTTTAAATGAACTGGTTGTTATGGAGGATGAGCAAGATGATGAATGTCTGCAAATTTTGCCAACTATGACTGTGGCATGATGTTAAAATCTAAACATAATTGTCATCTGGCATCTCTCACAGTGGAAAGGACAAGCAATCTCCTTAATAGTTTTCTATAATAACTATGTTTCAGTTAATGGGGAGAGAAAAGAAAAGAACAAAATAATTGGTTGACCTGATCTTTTTTGCCCATTAAATCATTTTCAAATTTGAAAACACAGTTTCATTTTTATTGCCTCATAATTTAGACTGTTGGTATTATAGAAATGTCTAAACATATCAGTTATTCTGACTTAGGCTGCTACTTTATAATAGCATATATCTATGTCAGTAATTGTGCTTTTTTTCATAACTGCTCTATCCTGTAGATTTTAATGTATATGTATATAAATGAATGCAAATATTTTTTAGTTTATTAAAATTGAAAAGCTAGATATTGCAAATTGATTTGAGGTTGCGTTCTTGAGAAAATTTGTTTTATCCATTTTTGGTTGCCTTTATTTGTATAGTATAATTAAATCCGAAAAATAATTGCTCATTAAGAGTGGTTACTTTAAGTCAATCTTTCTGTGTTTTTTTTAAACATAATATTCACAATATAATAATCTTCTAAATTCATTGTTACAATTAAATTTTATCTATTTTAGTGTGAAAAAGTGCTGGGTCTACAATTTTACCGCCTAGTGTACATACAAACTAATAGGTATATCTAAAGGAGAGATGAGAGAGTTGACTAAAAATTAACATATTCTCTATATCACCATAAAGTTATTGCAGGAAGTAAGATACATAAGCTAGAGTCCTTTGATTTAGGGAGCTTGGATATAAAGCAAAATTGACATGTAAGAAAGGAATTTCATCTTTGCTGGGTTCCTGTTAAAAATTGGTGCATCTCTATAAACCATTTGTAGCTATAGACTGATCTTAATTATTTTCTTAAGACTTGCCCTACTTCTAAAACACACAGCCCTAATATTCAAACTCATTTTGTATTCTAATGAGTTCCTTTGAATGACTTTATATATTGCTGAATGATGCTGATGATCATGACAATATTTTGGTGGTAAGGCTAAGGCAGATGATATAAACTTCCACTAGAGGGGAGAGGGTCAAAATGTCTGCGTAAAAGAATGAAAGGATTTCTTAACTCATTTCATATTTATCCAATCAAATAGGCAATTTTTGACTGGTTTGTCCATTATCTGAAATTTTAATAGTCCCCTATTTGTATTGCTTAAATAATGACATAAAATCAATGCAAATTATTTCAGACATGTAAAAAGGAGTTTTAAATACTGTTCAATTATTTCTAACAATTACTTCTTTGGCCTTCATTATGATTACTTAACTTTTATGAAGTCAATTTTTGCTGAAAATGTGTTTCTAATTAACCTGAGAGGTAAGTATGTGTTTTCTCAGTTACAGAACAAAATGATCTTTTTCCTACCTGGCTTGAGAGTAGAAGCCTAGAGTTTTCTCTGCTGTAACTTTAGACATTCATTAAAAATGTCAGGCTGTGATACTGTGGTGCATACAAATAAAGATCTATTAGTGTTCCATAAAGTATATCTAGAAGCTTATGGTTTGTCAAGAATTTTATGGTATGATCTTATTAGTTTTAAGGTAGGCAACCTCTGAACATGAATGTGTGTATATGTATAAGTACTGCTTTCCTCCATGTTATTATAATCATTTCCATTCTTATCAATGGGTGCTACTAACACCTCAATATGTTAACTGAAAAATTTCAAAATATTGAATAAAATAGTACTTTTATATTGACTGAGAGCAGAATATCAAGTTGTCAAAGTTGTGACAGCCAATGTATGATGGCATAGTATCTATGTATGATAGTTTGATGAAGTTAATTGGTTATTCATTTCAATAAGTCAGATTTTATACGAACGTGTACTATACATATTATATATGTTATATATATGCACACACACACATGAGCACAGTGTGTATGTTGAATTTACATTTGGATCACTGTAGCTTTTATATTTTTAAGTAATCTTGGTTTTTCTTCAATATATACATATTCTTTTTAATTTGCTGGTATAGTACTTTTTTGTGGGAGTTCTATGTTAAATAACTAATGTAAATAGCTAAGTGACTATACTATTTCTTGGATCCACTGTTCATGGATTAGTATCCAACTGTTTATGCTACTTTTTTGGGCTCTCTTTTCTAATAAAGCTGTGATTATAATTCAAATGTTTAAAATAAAATGTAATTCAAGTATAGGAAAAGCAATAAATAGGTAATGGTCAAATCAAATTTATGAAGTTTATCACTTGGTTTAAAATTCTGTTATTATATAGCTTAATATTATTTTGGTTAATATATATTTATTCATAGTTTCTGTAATTTTTATTCTAAGTGCTTAAAAGGAAAGATAATGAAGTTTTATTTTGGAAAAATAATGTAGTAATTCATTTTTTACAGAATAGATAATCTTCAACCATATATTTCAGAAATGCCATTTAGCTGACAACTAGCCTTTCTTCAGCATTTCAGCTGGTATTTTAAAAGTCTCTTTGTTTGCCTTATAAAAGTAAAGCTCAAGATAGTTCTCATGATGTCTTCTTTGTACAAGTCTGTTTAATTCTTTTTGTTGATAATGATATCCTATAGAAAAGCCTGTGGCTTTGGCTTGCTCTGTATGACCTGAGATACTGTGGCCTCTTGACTCTTGTCAGGTCAGGGTCCTCATTAGTAATGACAGGGCGGGTTTAGATGACAAATGGGGCAAATCTCTTGTTGAAACTCTTGATTTGACGTATTCAACCAACAGAGAATCATGTTTTCATATAAGCACAGAATAATTTCCCCACCAAGTCTTGATTGAACAGGCCCCTAATTCTTTCCAGAAAATGCTCTTGAAGTAAACTGAACAAAAATGAGAACAGAAAGAGAGTAGGGAAGCTGCAGCCCTGGAGCTGGAGGATTAAATCCCAGCCCCGGCCCAGGCGGACCCATGTGCTGAACTGGGGTGTGCCCCCAGTTCAGTTCTTCCCGGATCCTATGCAGGAGACTCCTGGCCCAGTTCCCGCCCTGCACAGCCCTGTGCCCACCTGTGGAGTGAAACTATATGGAAAACTAATGCTGTCAACTATGGAGACTGCTCTGGGCCCTCCCCCTTTTTTCTGTCTCTCTCTCTGTGTCAAAAAACAAACAAACAAACAAACAAAAAAACAATAAAAATGAATCTTTAAGAAGAACAGAAAGAGAGAAAACTTGGAGGGTCTGCACCAGGAGAACTACAGCAATAGCTAAAATGTCTGAACTGCTCAGTGTCTTCGACTGCATGAAGTGCTTTACATGTATCCATCAATTTTATTCCATTAGTAATATTATGAAAGATATTATTGGTCTCCTTGTTTTTAAATGAGAACTGAGACTTGGAGAGTTTTAATGACTAGATAATGAGTGATAATGCTTGATTGTACCTCCTGTCCCTGACCATTACAAGAGACTAGAAAACCACAGTGTTTTTCCAATTAATTATTTTCCATGTTCTTTGATTATAAAAGAGGTGTGGTGGTGGGGTGGGGAGCAATGACTTAACTATTTAAAAAAATTTTTTTCTCTTTATTTTATTCTGGGGCCAATGCAAGGATTTTGACATGCTGTAACTCTGGTTCACCATCATTTATATAATACTAAATTTTCTTCCACAGTCACATTTTCATGTGTAGCACCTAGGAGACATCATAACTACAAACTGTAATGAAGTAATCTGGAAACCATTTCATGTTCTTAAACTTTTCCTAATTTACCATGATATGAAATGGAAGGGAAATAGGGCCCCAGTGTTCTCGTTCTGTGTTGTCTTGGACCAGTTATATAGCCATCTTTGGTTATTTCTACATCTATAATATGTTAAAATATTAGATTACACAATTGCCCATGACCCTGCAAACACTAATATTTCTGTGACTCTTTCTTTATAGATTACAAAATGGGAATAAGAAGACTGTCTCAGTTGGTGCCATGCACACCCCCGCACACACACACTCATGCACACACCAGTAGCCCAGCTGGTATTAAAAAGTGCTTCTCTTGAATTCCTGAGTCAGGTACTTATTACCACACTGTATGGTTTCCTCTGGAATCAATGTCAGTCCCAGTGAAGCTGGAGAATTATCCTGTAGGGTTAAATAACAGGATCTTGAATTGGTCCTACCCTATCTGGCAACTTTACCAGTAACATAACTAAGAACATACCATACATGTTAAGTTGATGAATGTCTAAGCATCACCCCAATTCCTAATATCATCTATAAAAAAACAGAATTTAAACGTCTTGAGAGATGGGACTAATGAAGGGAGTTCAGTACACGAAACTTGTGTTTCTGTCATTGATTAATATAATTTGCGTTAACAGCATGGAAAAGAATGGTTAATTGCATTTTAATTGACATAGGTTTACTATTCATCAACAGGGTGGGGAGAAGATGCTTGAAAACTGCAGGGAAATCTTAGGTCGTAAAGGAAATACAACACCTATGACCCTGTAAATAGAGCATCGGGTCTCAACCTTTGCTCCTCCACTCCACACTTGACAGATAAAGTTTATATGTCAAGATGACAGCATTTTCATTTTTTCCCCAGATGACACAGTATGGTTAAAAGAAGCTGCCACCAAGTGTGTGCAATGTCTTTACCACTAGATCAAAGAGCTTACTTGAGGTCTCAGTGATTGCGCATACCTCATCTGTTGTAAAGAGTGGGTGTGAGCCACCTAGCCCCTAGCTGTACACCCTCTTACTGCCATGGGTGAGCAGGGACAGAACAGAGTGAGTGAAGCAACTAATAACATAGAGCTAGGCCTGGATATTATCCTTCTAAGCAAAGTTGGAAGAATGAGGCAGCTTTATTTAGCCCAGCAAAGAAGAGACTTAGGACTTGAAGAACTACCTTCACATAATTTATATTATAAGTATAGTGGTCCTTTTCCAATCCATGCTGTCATTCTATATAAACAATTATTGTGGCTTTTGAATGGTGATAATCTAGGTACATGCATTCTTCATGTCACACAACTGAAGTATTCTTAGAAATGTAGACACACAATCAATATTTTGCAGTTTAAAAAAAAAAACCTTCCTTTAATTTGTATTTCCATCTTAGAAATACTGTCTTTATTTCTTTGTATTATCTACTGGTAAGATACTAGTTACATTTACTTGATACTTTTGCTTGTGCTATGCCTAAAATGGGTTATAATATACTTAATGCACTGTTTAAAATATCAGTTGAAAGGAATATTACAGAAAATCTACTTGAAATACAAATGCCATCATTCTCTCCTTCCTCAATAATCTGCTTAATGTATAAGAATCATATTCAATAATTTTCTTGACACTAAACCCCACCCATATTTTAAGTGAATTTCTTTTATTCTCATTACTACAATTATGCAATAGGTTACTATCTCATGGCCTGCTGTTAGTAATGAATTTGTCTGCATGTGAATTTGTGAACTGTTGGCAATTGTGTGAGAAGTTCTTCATTGGTCTGTTAATAGCTAACCCTTTTCCTATGTAGCAGGTCTTTCTTGGTGTATGTCTTTCCTGGAGCATACACTTAATCAGAATCTATAGAGGAATTCTACTCATAGTGAAGTTGTAATGAGAAACAAAAATAAACAGCCATTCTATAGCAAAATATTTCACTTGTACTATTTTATTATATTATTACCAAAATGAATGTCTGTGTCACAAGTTCTGTCATTGGAAATTATGCTAAAGGAATTGTGATTAGGCTTGTCATTTTCCAAGTGTATGTGCAAATAAATTCTTCATAACCTAGATTTTACAATGATCTTAAAATATCACAGACACATCCTCTTTGTATGATCAGTAATAAATCAATGAATAGTGCAAGGAAAGGCTACCTTATCATGATTTTTAACCTCCCAAATCAACATAAGCTTTCAATATTGGCTTTCCATAGATCAGCCAGAGGTGCTGTTTGTTTGCTTGTTTGTTTTCTTAATTAGCATAGCAGAAGGGTTTAGCTGCTTGGCTCCTATTTACCTTAATAGAAGTTGTTAATCAAAGCCTTTGTTTATTGCTTAGAAACTCAGTGGTTAAATTATTATTTTCTGTGCTCTGTGATTTATAGATATGTTTCCTTTTCTTTTTTATCTTTACCAACTTATATTTTTCTTTCAGACCTCCACCAGTATATAAGTGCTATATGTGAAGTGACCTAGGCAAATTATTTATGAGTTTATTTTAACATATAGTTATGTATATGGTGTCTCTAAAAGACATGGTAATTGACAGTGGCATAAATTTCATTAATAAGTAGAAATTTATATAAACATTTGTATATGACTATATGTTGTGCATATAAGAACACAAAATAACAGTTTTTTAATGTATTGTCTAAGTGATCAAGAGGTCTTCATGGAAGGCAGTCCAAAATAATGAACTAACAGTTAAGAAAAAATTTTTTTTTTCAGTTTGAATGATATTTAATGACTAAACAAATTCATATTATTACTATAGTCTATCCTTTCTTATACATAATCCTTTTACGGTAATTCAAGATAGGTGTTATGTGCTCTAAGCTTATTTAAAGTATGGATATAAAAATGAAATTGGTCATCATTTAAATTGAGAGAACCCCACCTACATATGCAAGAAATGGTTGATTTGGAAAATGGAGTCTTTCAACAATTTAAACTAATCTTTGAACTCACTGTATCTCCTACTTTTAAATCTCCCAAGGTTTTCTATGCACTCTATACTCATAAACCTGTGTTTTCAATGCGTGAAAAATAAATTTTTATATTTAAAACCTAGACTTTGGGTCCTTGCACACAAATCTCATTTTATTTATCCAAAGTTTTCTCCTGCACTCTCCAAGACAAAACATCTCTTATGGCTAGGATGACTTTCTGGGTTCTCTCTGAACACATGTCCATTCTTTCATCAATATTATATCTAAAAATGCCTCTTTCTTATCTTCTGCCTACAAATTCTACTAGTAGGTCATGACAAACTCAAGTCCGGCTTCATCTGTGAAAGTGTTCTTGCTTTATTTAGGCCAAACCAATCAATTACTAGCCCAGCCTCATATGGATACAAGTCACTGAGGCTAAAATTATTGCTTATTTCAGATGCATCGGTCTTATCTCTACCATTAGGGTATCCCAAGAACAATGTTGTCATGACAGACCAATTTTATATTTATTCCAGGTTGTATACATAGGTACCAAATAAATGATTTATATATTTGGAAGGCTTTAAACTTGAAAGTTTCTAGCTAGAGCAAGCTTGTCCATCCTGTGGCCTGAAGGTCATATGTGGCCCAAGACAGCCTTGAATTCAGCCCAATAAAAACTTGTAAAATTTCCTAAAACAGTGTGAAATTATTTTGTGTGATTTTGTTTTTTAACTCTTCAGCTATTGTTAATGTTAGTGTATTTTATGTGTGCTCCAAGAATAATTCTTTTTCTGATGTGGCCCAAGGAAGCCAAAACATTGTACACTCCTGAGCTAGAGAAAAGTAGGGCAACTGAGCATATGCCAATATTCACATTTACAAGGGTATTTCCCTATCAATTCAAATTTTTAGTATGCTTTATAAGATATCAGTCAGAACAACTAGTTTAATTTATTTATTCAATATTTTTCAATAGTAGGAGCTGAATCTCCTACTCTTAGGTTGAATAATACAAAATGACAAATTTTCTAGTTTAGATATGGTTGAATATCTGGAAATTTATATGGTTCAGCTGAACATTTGCCAAGGCAGATAATAGTGGCTGCCATTTTATGTAACTTATATAATAAAGTCAATAGGAAGAATTACTTTGATATAGCTAGGCCACATCTTTTCTAGATGGTCTTGTGACTGACTTTGTTTAGACACAGATCATTGCAGTAATCATAGTTTCCCACTAATATTTAATGAGCGAATTAAAGCCTTGTTTTCTTTTAACAATATGAAAAGGTTGAGCTATCTCCAGTTTCTCTTATCCATCCATTATAATTGTATCATCTGTTCATTTTTATAGTCCCCTAAGCCTGTTAATGCACCCTTGTTTGACTCTTAAAAAAGCTTAATACTTAAAAAATAATTTCTGTGGTGGCCTCTCAAAGTTGGTGAATAAATTATTGTTCCCCATATTCATGCACTTCTTAATTATTAAGGCTTAATTTAATTGTTTTTGCTGGGCTTTTAATTTTTCAGACCAAAAGAAGTTGATGTTCTCATATTTATCCTTACAAAGAAACTAATCTGCCTTCTCTGATGACCTGCTTTGCGTAAATTGTTTTCAGTTCCAGCCTGGCCCTCTGAAAGAGCAGTGGATAGAAGAAGGCGCAGTGTTCCAGTAGCTAATGCCCACAGGTCTCTTCAAGGTTAGGGCAGTGTTTTCTCTATTGTGCTCCTGATAATGTGCATATTGCTGGCCTTTTTGACTCAGGGAAGTGCAAAGACCTTGTGCCTTCATAGAATAGAACACAGTGACTTTACATCTTTAATTGCTAAATCAGAAAGCATCATTTATACCATGTAAATTAGATTCATTTATTTCTGAGTCTTTAATACACATCTACAGTAAAAATTATTTTGTGTATTAATCATAGTGTATTTGTACAAAACTTTGTAAATTATTATTACATTTTTTATTAATTCTTTGCCATAGCCCTGTGAGGGCGATGGAAGTGATTATTTTATGTTCACATGTATAGAGGAGAAACCAAGCTAAAGATTTGGGAAATTTTACTCAAGGTTCAATAAGCTTATGGAAAGTGAAGAGCAGACTCTAAACCCTAATCCTGGGCACATTTGTCTGCAATAAGTATTAACATGTCAAAAACCAGTAAAATAGCATGCTTTCAAAGACTACACTTAAAAAAAAAGTCTTAAATATGGCAAATAAGAAATCATTAGTGAATCAGTTGTAACCATTCTTATTCTTACTTTTATCTTTACTTATGAATCAATGTTTACATAAATTCCAGGTACCTACTCTGTGCCTGAAATCATCAGCTGATTGCTTTATATTGTGTTACTACTCAAGAAACTATCTCAAGCATTTTGACATTTCACTTCATATTTTTATTGAGGTAGTTGAGTTACCGGTATCTACTTTGATTTCCATCAGGGTATATTGGCCTTAGATTGATTTCAACACCTTTCGGAAACTCTGTTCAGTATTAGACGAATTACTTGACACTGACTCCTTTTAGTCACATAAAATTACAAGAGTTTGTTGGCTTAGCTGAATCTTGTATAGATCTTGGGTAGTCGCATGTGGAAGCCCCAAAATAACACCTTCCCAAAGTATTCATTTATATTAATTTTTTGTGAGAACTTCCTTATAGAATTTTACTTCAAGAAGCAAGTGTAGTTTCATCCCAAGAATAACTTATGTTCTATAGATCCCTTTGCCTTCAGACTTGAATGCTCATTATACAAGAGGGCTGTCCAGAAAATAATTCAGCCATAAATGCCTCTATTTTTCATACTCCATGGCTGGATACTTTCCAGACAGCCCTTATACGTAATTATTTTCATCCCTCAGGTCTCAGGAAACCAAGTTTTGTAAATATTGTGCATCATTTTGTACTTCCTTACATCCTGCCCAACCTAATATAGATTGGTCACTCAATTTACTATACGGTATTTATTAGGCATCTCCTGCTTAATAATAATAATGTGGCTGCTAGTTGTTGTGAGTTTATTACTTAATCTCTATTTTTGAAGCCTTGTTGCACTTCAGAAAACAAAAAGACTATATTACAATGTCTTCAGACTAGACAGCTATTTTGAAAATTAGATTTTATTCTTAAAGATGCTGTGGTTCTCCTAATATTATTATGGGAGCTAAGTTAGCTGACCTTGCTTGCCTGAAGGAGTGCCATTCATTAAGTTATGGCTTCCCCTATTTAAATGATGAGGTATTACGGTATCTTAACTTTAGAGTAATAAGACTAAGGTTATGCCAGCTTATATCAAATGGCATTATTGACCTTTTCAGAGCAAATGCCATGTGTGTAGCCTTCTAATAAGGGTATAGTACCCTGTCTAAGACTCTCTGTGAGAAGCTTTCATAAACTATGTGTTGGGATGGGGAAAACAAACTTGCAAGGGAGGTTTGGGTTTTTCTATTACGTATTTTTGTCCGGACTCATCACTAATTTATTTCAGGGTCATAATATTGAGTTGCCAGAGTTTATTTAAAACTAAGACTGTGTTTTACTGATCACAGTGGAATGTGTTACCTCCAATAGCATTCTATGAACAGAAACCCCATGAATATCTCTCAAGACTACTTTCAGAATAGCCCTCGTATATGTTTTCTGTTGGAAAGTATATGTTGGGGTTAACTAATGAGTCTCTACGGGGGCTCATAAAACCTCTTAATAAAACCATGTTCAAAATTAGACATATAAAAAATAATATCATGATTTACAACTGTGCATTTTGATAGGTTCTCCTTAGATGCCAATAAACCCCTCATATTCTACTACTTCTTCATTTAAAAACTTTGGATTTCCCAGTGAGCATCCTTTTTGCTATCACTATCAATTCATCAGAATGAAAGACACACACATTTTAGATTCTTAACCTGTCAACCGATATATATTTCACATTGAAAACTCCATATATCATGCTCCAAGAGTTATATGGACATTAAATATATGGACCTCACTTGTGTGATTCATGTACAAAGATCCTTTCTGAAGGAATTTAAATTCATTTTAACTATGTTATTAAAATTATAGAAAATTCTTATTGGAACTCTGAAATTGATTTTTGCTTTCTACTAAAGCTTTCACTTGATAACCATTAATGATTATCCTGAGCTAGCAATGTAATGTAGCTATTTATATGAAAGGATAAATCAAGTTGAAAATATGTTCATTAAAAATGTGGTAGAAAAGGGGACAAAACTCTTAATCCAAGTAAATAAACTTGTCTATGTGGCTCAATTATTGGACAAGGAGGAATTTTTTAATAAACTATGGCAGATAAATATTCACCATATGCCGTATGATATGGGAGTCAAAGTTAATATATTTTAGGGACTGGGTGATGATGCTATTGTTTGACACTTACAAGCTATTGATATATTTATTTAGAACCTCTATCACAAACAAATAAGTGAATGATACACTCAACTCTATTTTGGATAATTTTTCATATTAAATATTGAAAGATTCTAATGTGCTATTTGAAGTACTTTTTATATTCCTCTATGGAGACTGTGGAAACATGAACTATTAAAGTTAGTTCACATTTTAGGATTATGCCTGGCTTCAGCTTTTAAATTAATCATTGTATATATTATTCTTCCCTTGACTATGATTTGAAGATTAATTTTCTCTTTATTAACAAGGGAGCAATAATCTGTGAATAAGCCAATCATTCTTGGTATTTGGACAGATTTCATTTTTCCAATCTTAGACTCACTATAGAAACTGTTACATATGTTGATAAATGTATACTCTACAAACCCAGTGATACTTATGTTTAAAAAAAGAAATTACTGTTAATTTTACCTCAGATGATAATTATGCTAAAGATCTAGTATATACTCTATGAAACCCTTAAATCATTCTGAATGGCCTCTTTCCAGTCCAGCAGTATATTTTTTTAAAGTAAAATAACAACAACCCGTAAACTGAATCAGCTCTAAAATGTGTGTTTTACTTTATTTTTATTTTTCTACACATTTAGTAAGTAATAAAAATATTCAAAGCTTCAGACTAGATAATAACAGGAGATACATATTGGTTTTGTTGATGGTGGGAGTGTTTGTTTAAATGTGCCATCTCTGGGCATGCCAGATCTTTATTAAAGGTTGACTCCTCCATCTCTAGTTTTCTTTTCAAGTACAATAGCTGGGCCATAATTCTCAATGCCATTCTATCTAGATCACTATAGTTATAAATATTATGTTCACCGAACCAAATAAGTCTCTTGCTTGAGAAAATTGCCTGGAAATTGTTTTTTCTAATCAAGTCAACCGTACCCTATTTATTGTGACCCTACTCCCTTAGCTCACAAGAAACCATATGAAATGCCGATTAATTTTTACCTAACCTGGGTCATCATTTAGAAACTGGTATGAAATGTTTCATGTGATTCAGCCTTCTTCTGAAATCAAATCTCTTCTCTCTGCTTTTGAAAAACTTGTGGAAATCTCATCAATTATTCAACATGAAGTTTCTCCTTTCATATTTCTACTGGTAGAAATTGAGGTATCAGCAGTGGGGCTTCTGTCAGCTGGTAGACTATAGACCCTGCAAAACACAATTTAGTTCTATATAAAATTATTTCAAGTTCTATTACTCTAAATCGACTGAAGAAAATTGCAGAGCTAGAACCAACAAATTGTGAACATAAAATAACATAACGAGGACAGTAAAGATTAACTTGATTAAATATATTTATATTTTATTTTGCCTCAATTTTTTTTTTTATAGCACATTTAACATATATGATACCAGACTGTTTAGTACCTCATTGCATCTGGACATTGATTAAAGTTTGTTCTTTTGGGAAAGCCGGGATGGTTCAGCAGGTTAAGTGCTCACTTTGAAGCCCCAAGGACCAAGGATTGAATCCCGGCTCCGGCCCAGGCGGACCCACATGCTGAACTGGGGTGTGCTTCCCGAATGTGGTGAGGCCCCCAGTTCAGTTCAAAAATAGAAGGGGAAAAAAAGGTTTGTTCTTTTGTTGAACCACATTTAAAATATTTATGCCAAACTTTTGTTTATTCTATTTTGGTATTGCACTTAATTATTTTTATTTATTTATTTATTTTAATTAATTAATTTATTGTTAAATTTAATGAGGTTACATTGATTGGTAACAATTAGACAGTTTACAGATGTACAAGTCCACATCACATCATTCATGCATCGTATTATGTGCCCATCACTCAGTATCAGTTCCCCTTCCATCACCTTATATCTGGTGCCCACTCCCACCTCCCCCC